>CAIGRH010241368.1:0-16066 GCA_903798295.1 Fraxinus nigra | reverse complement strand
ATTATTACTTTAATGAACAATTTCTATAAAAAACGAAGTCAAATGGACACCAAACTTTCAACATTTTCCATGAAAAATTATATCAATCAAACACAATTAATTACAATTCATAATAAAACAATTTCTAGGAAAATCTTTTCCCTGTAAAACATTTTCTTTCCATTCATTTTCCACATTTACAATCAAACGGACCCTAACTTTCAGGAGAAAAAAGATGGCCACGATACTCTTTATTTGCTCGCAAATGCTATGATCTCCAATTATAATTCTCATGTGTTACAATTTCAATATTTATTTCTATTTTTAACTCTCTTTTTTAAGTGAAAAATTGTCCTTTTAGTTTAATTTAATTGTCTCAAGAAACGGAAATCTTATTTTATTTTTTATTTGATTTACAAACAAGAAATATTAAATTCATTTTTTTACTTGTAAGGCATCTTAAATTTTCAAGTCAGTCCAAAAGCACGAGGACCAAGATTATATGAAACCCAAAGTCTAGGGCAATTGTAAAATTCACAACGAACTCAAGTGCTACCCAACTATTCACAAACCCCATCTCAGTCGGCTCCGTAAGCATTTCTACTCGCTGCGCTGCAAATTATCCATTTCTTCCTGCTGCTTTTGTTTCTGATTTACACAACACACAACTTTTTTTGTTTATTAACCAATTCATGCAAGAAATTCACAAAAAAAAAAGAGTTTAATTGCTGAACCCATTTTCCATTTTTGCGATTTCATATGCGAGCATTCGCACTACCCATTCAATTCCCCGGGTTTTTTTCTTTGTTCTTGTTTATGTACTTTACTAGTTATTAGTTGATTCTCTGCATTGTTTACTCCAATTTCTCTCCCTTGAACTTGCATTTTTCCTTTCCAAATAAGTGTGAGCGTGTGCGTGTGTTGGTGGTAAAATGGTGCAACACTTGTGTTCTTGAAGCTGCATAAGCGATGAACAAAATATCTTAACTTTTCAGTGTTTGGAAAGATGGAATATATTACCTTTTTGTTTGATTTTTCTTGTTAATTCTCATTTTATGATGGTTTATTTTGCTACCAGTAATTCCTGTTTGGGAAATACCATTTTTATGCAAACTCAAAACCTTTTGAATGCTTATCAATTTCCTACGTGGAAAAACTCTATCTTGAGAAACCCCAAAGGTTTCAAATTAGTCAAATCCGATTTTCGACCACTATTAATGGTTAAAAGTGTAAATGAGGGGGAGAACGTTGAATATATTGAGGAATTAAAGGAAGAGAAACCAAGATATAGATGGCTTAAGATAGGCTCTAATATTTCTGAGGAGCAGAAACAGACTATAGCTCAAATCCCACCAAAAATGGCGAATCGTTGTCATGCTTTGTTGAAACAGATCATTTGCTTTTCTCCTGAAAATGGAAGTATATCACTTATGATGGCTGCATGGGTGAAGAGCATGAATCCCCAAAGAGCCGATTGGCTCTCAGTTCTTAAAGAATTGGAGCGGTTGAATAATCCATTGTATTTTGAGGTATGACAAGTTCTTCCTATATTCCAATTTCTTTATTAATTTCATATAATTCTGCATCATGCTGTGTTACTTGTTGAATTCTTCCCGTTGATGTGGTTGCTTAATGCATTTGTTAGCTGTTGGTAGTATCAAAATCTTGTTACTGAGATAGTCTGCTTCATTAATTATACTTTCTTCTGCATATTTCTGTGTATGAAGCTATTAATTTGACAGTTTTTAATGTTTAGAATTCTTATGTATTGCAGTTTATGTTTAAAATTTTGGTGAGCACGGATTATTTGACAATGCTACACATCCAAAGGATCCAAAGACGCATTTTATTTCTATTAACAATCTCTTTGAAGGATTATGTTATCCTATTTACTAAGCCTGGTATACAAAGTTTATAGATATACTAATTAGACACCACCATATTACTTGGTGGTTCCCACATATGATGACTTCCTATTCTACGTGTTTGTTTCCTTTCCTTTGCATACATTTGTAAGCAACAAGTCAAATTCTTAACTGAAATTTCTTTATTGAATCACTTGAGAGTATAGTTTGGTGGATTCAACCAGATGGAAACTGTTCTAACAATAATCTCAGAGGCAAGAGAACATGATGCAGATGATAATTGCAGCTGGTATTGCTTTTGATAAGACGAATACCTATCAGGATATTGCATTTTTAGATATCTATAGGCCATTTGAAAACTGGGTTTTAAAATCGATGATTTGTTCTGTTTATTTTTTGCAATCTGTCATTTTCTTTTTGCAACATTTGTCTAGGTCGGGCAAAAGTGAGCTTTCTGTCTGCTTTCATGTAAATTCTAACTAATCTTTTCAGTGTACAGCTCCACTGTGCATGTGTTTACACATAGACACGTAATATTTTAAATGGAGCAGCTATTAGAAAATATGTTTTACAGATTTCCACTCTTGGAAGTTTTTAAATATTCTTGCAATCAAATATGTAATATATAGTTTACTTTGGTTACACTTTCTGAATTTAATGATTCTCAGGTTGTGGAACATGCCCTTACTGAAGAATCATTTGAAGCTAATGTGCGTGACTATACCAAGATGATTCATGGTTATGCAAAGCAAAACAAGCTGCAAAAAGCCGAAAATACTCTGTTAGCAATGAAGAACAGAGGTTTCATTTGCGATCAGGTGACCTTAACTACTCTAGTTCACATGTACAGCAAGGCCGGTAATCTAAAGCTGGCAGAAGAATCATTTGAAGAGATGAAGCTTCTTGGCACGCCTTTGGACAGAAGGTCGTACGGTTCAATGGTCATGGCCTACATTAGAGCTGGAATGCTCGACCGTGGAGAGAGTTTACTTAGAGAAATGGAAACTCGAGAAATCTATGCAGGAAGAGAAGTTTATAAAGCGCTGCTGAGAGCGTACTCTATGATCAGTGATAGTCAAGGAGCTCAAAGGGTTTTCAATGCAATTCAATTGGCCGGAATCATTCCCGATGTCAAGGTCTGTGGGCTTCTCATAAATGCCTATGTAATGGCAGGTCAAACTCACGAGGCTGTCATTGCGTTTGACAATCTGCGAAAAGCTGATCTTGAACCTAATGACAAATGTGTGGCTTTGGTGCTGGTTGCTTATGAAAAGGAAAACAAATTGAATAATGCACTGGACTTCTTGATAAAATTGGAAAAGGATGGTGTTATGATTGGAAAAGAAGCTTCTGAGTTACTAGTAAGGTGGTTTCGGAAGCTGGGGGTGGTAGAAGAAGTGGAACTTGTGTTGAGAGATTATGCTTCGAGTGCCTGAACCTGCTTTGTAAATTACCATTAACCTCTGTCCTTGTTACTGCCGACCTTTTTCATCTGTCGACTAGACCTCATGATGAAGTGATGCATTGCAGGTAAAACCGTCGTTTTGTCCTTTCCATCTCAACTGCACAAACAACAGGACTCACTTTCCTTCTTGTGCTGGATTGTTGTCACTCGTTGAGTTGTTGATCCGGGATCCTATTTACCATCAGCTTGGCTTGAACTTTTTTATTTATGTTTCTTCATTGAATCCAATGGAAATACGGTAATTCTTTACTGGTATTGCTGCTTCCAAATGGAGTTGCCTCACCGTCAACATGTGAATGCTAAGACCCTTCTCGTTGTATAGCACGTAAAAGGTATGGTACTGTGAGGCTTCTGGTGGGGAAGAATGTCAGCAAGCAGCTGCGCATAGAAAATCACCTGCTTGAACGTTAGAATTTGGTAGGATCCTCAATCAATTTGCTGTAATTTGTTGTGTTTGTGATGAATTTGTGTTGTAAAAGAAGTGAATTAAATGGAGCCTAACGGACTAACCCCCTCCACTTTTTATAGTTAGATGATTATAGTATTTGTTCTATTAAATCCCCATACTACCCGTAAAAAAACTAACAATTAATTGCGGTTCCTATCAAAATTCAAACAATTTATTGCCATTCTGGTGCCTAGCAAATTTTGAAATAGCTGGAAATCTAGTAGCTTAAATTAAGTGGTTGGTATACTGAAAAACCTTTTCCGGCACAAATTTTCTGTTATCTTCTCATTCTTTGTAAGGAGAATTGCAGTTGGAAATCCAAACATTTTAATTTGTTGCATACTATACTCAAAAACTTTTTATTTTTGCACTTATAGTCTCAAACCTTCCGTATCCAATTGTAGCTAGAGGATGTGGACTTTTAGGCTAAAAAAAAAATCAATTTGACCACGTTTCGATCAAATTAAAAGGGTAAAATTGTGATTTTTTCAATAAAATAATAAAAACCAAAACCCATGCGTCACCCGTACTTTTGCTTTGTTGGCGGTAAAGTCACTTTTGACTTTCTTATTTATTAAGTTAATTTTGACTTTTTTATTCATTAAGACTTTTAACTTTATCTTCTTGTCAAGTGGATAGTTACAAATAAGCTAATAGATAAAGTTGACGAGTGAATAACTACAAATAAACTAATGGATAACTGCCTCACAGCTTGTGTGTGTGAGAGAGAGAGAGAGAGAGCTACAACACATGAGATCATCACATTTTGGAGCGCAGGAAAACACACAAAGAAAAGAGAGTTTTAGATAGAATAATTATAGTTTTTCCTAAATAGTTTTAGTTTTTTCTTCTTGAGAGTGTGTATTTCTTCTATTATAAGAGAGAGTGTATTGTAATTGTGCTCTCCTAAAGTATTGTAATTCTTTTGTTACAGTGAAATCCTTCTATAGTTTGTCCGTGATTTTTCCACGTAGGAGTATTGTGTTCATCATTTTTTTCTCAATTTTCTCATTTTAATTGGGTATCCGTGCCCAAAACGTCCTGACACGCTCCCTCCCTCCATCCTCAAGGATTATTCCTTTCATCCAAACCTCTGGTAAGAAATCAATAGCTCTACCATCGGCCTCCAATATAAAAAATCTCGGATATGGTCCATGGATGATCCAAGGGAGTGTGCAAAAGCTCAAAGAGTAAGGAAGAATAGTTGTATTATACTTATCCAAGGCCACACCTTTAAAACCTCTTTTCTTCAATTCACTCCAATCAATGTAATCTATATTAGGCACAGAAACATGCGGGATTGCCAAATGCTTTGTCTTTCGACAAAATTTCCGCAGAAGAAGCAACACCTTCCAAATTAATTATTTGCCCCCAACAAAGCTTTGAAATCTGTCTCTTTCATCCTCTCTAAATTGGGTCTTTGGGTTCTCAATTGACGAGTAAAAATCTTGAGATAATTCGAAATTTTCTGTTTCTTTTATTGATCTTCGCTGCTATTTTTTGTTACGATAGAAATGAAGAAATTGTTGTTTATGCAGAGATTTTTTTAGGGAGGCCTATGGTAGAGCCATTGGTTTCTTGTCAGATGTTTGACTGAAAAGAATAATCCTCAAGGATGGATGGGGGGAGCGGTGCTGGCGGAGGTATGCAGGGGACGATGGCGGATGAACTTTGATTTGGTTGGGTTGGAGTGCGATTGGGGTGTTTTGGGAAGAATGTGAACACTAATTTCATTTTACTTCTAAGTTTTTTTTATTTAAAAAATATGAAATTACAATTTTACCCTTTTAAATTTGATTAAAATGTGGTCAAACTAATCTTTTTAGGTTGACTAATTATCATATTGACGGATTATGTCCATATGTCCTTCATTGAGATTAAATGTTTAGGACTATTAGTACAAAAATGAAAGATATGAGTATAGTCTGCAGCAAATTGAAAGGTTTGGGTCCCGGTTGCAATTCTTCCTTTTTGTATTGTACTTTCCAGTGACAATATGAATTATGCTACTTGATAAAAATGATACGTATTGATCACAAAAATGATGTTGAGGAAAAAAAATTGGATGAAAAAGTTAACTATATTTTACACTGACAAATGATAGAATGAAATGTGATATTATACAATTTTTTATGTAAACATTTATATACGTGTAGCAAGATCCTAAAAATATTACATTTATGCTTAATTTGTTTATTGTTTAATTTTGATTCCTATGGTGTGTTTGAATCACATTATTTATGAAAAATGTGTGGTTGAAAATGAAGGAAATGTTATTGATGTGATGAAAATTATTATTTTATTGAAGAATGTGTCGTTGAAAATGAATAAAAGAATGAGAATGAAACTAAATATATTGATAGTAACACTTGTATTGAATGTAGTTTCCCCGTTAGTATAAAAATGCTAAATAAAGCTAATAGCGATCGTACAGTAGGCGAAGACTTGTACCTAATGCATTGGGCTAGAAAATAATTAGAATTGGGGTATTTATTTTACTAATTGGGAGTTATTTTAGGTCTAACCTGTTGGAAATCTCTTTTTATACATGCACATCGAAATTTAAAATTTATTTCTCAATCCCTTTCAAGAATAGAATTTTTGTTTAGATAGAAATTATGATAAGAACATTAAGCCCCTGTTTGGTACACATTAAAATTCTCATTCTCATTCTTCTACTTATTTTTAACCACACATTTTAATAAAATAATATTTCCATCACATCAATAATTTTTTCTTCTTTTTCAATCACACATTCTCCATCAATCTACTATTGCAAAATACATTCTTCCAAAATAGTATTACTCAAACACACCCTAAATGTGGTAAAATCTTCAAACTCTTTCTAGAATCTTGAACATGATCAACCACAATTTCTCCACACCTTTGTGAATTTTGATATACCGCAATCTCTCCACACCACAACTGTCTAATCGTTCAACCTTCAATGATAATCCACACACGAGAAAAGAAGGAGAGATTATGGGTTTTTTGTGGTAGAAATAATGAGTCAAGTATTATCGTAGTAGAAAACCTCGAACGTTAATTAAAGGAAAGCCAAGGAATCAAAGGGGTTTACCGATTCTACAACGCCAACAAGGGAAAAGGAAAAAGCCGATAATGGCACCACAACTCCATGCTTAAGGCGTCGCAGTGCCACAGACTGAAGAGAAAGAAGTAGGGATCTAGTGCCGCAATGCTAGAAGGAATATGTTCACAGCGTCGAGGTGCCACATGTACCACTGGACAACTCGGGTATTTTATTTTCATTGGACTTTTTTTCAAGCCAAATTCGACTTCAATTCCTCTTAGGACTTCAAGATATTATAAATACCAATTAAGATGCCCTTTGCAACTACAATTTAGTAAGGTAATCATCAAGACATCAAGAACAACATTGCAAAGAAGATAGAAGATCTACCAAAACTAATTTTTCTATTTTCTTCTCTAAATTGTTTTATATGAATTTGATTATTTCTATGACTTCCGCCATGAACTAAATTCATAATCTAGGGTTTGATATAATCAAAACTTGAGAATATGGTTTAATTTTATTATAATTAATCCTTTGAGATTTTATGATCATGTTTATTTGTATTATTTATTCTTAATGCTTTCAAATAATTGGCCACTAATTGAATGATTTAATTGTCTAAACTTCGACACTCGAGAGAGGAAAATTTAAGCATAATCATAGTATAACACGACCCAGAAAATTATAAGTTTTGAGAGAAAGTATAATTCATTTGAAAAACATTCCATATAAGAATCATGAACTTGATAATTTCTAAATTTTAATTTGGAATAAAGAGATTGAAATTCAAATATAGGAACAACGTCGTATTATCTTTTCTTGATAGAGAAACATCACCATAGTATGATGGCTCTCATATAAGATGCTATGACGAACTCAAGTCGAATGATCAATTCCACTATCGAACATTAGAGATTAATCACTGACATCGTGATAGAATCTATAACATTATGTTTATCTTAGAATTTTTACACTCAAAATCATATTTTGTATGGACTTATTGTTCTAGTCGTTTTCAATTATCATTACAAATTAATAACATATTGTACGTCATGTAATTTATTAACCATGAATAGGTTGGTCAGATACCAATTCCATTTAAGCAAATCCCGGCACACCATGAATACACTACAATAAAAATAGTCATTTGTAACGCTAAAAAAACAATATTTGTTGATAAATATTGCTAAAAATGTCTTTTGCCAACATTTTAGTAATGAATGTTGTCATTAGTTAGTATAAATGAGTTTTGACAACGTTTTACAAAAACATGTTGCGATAGACCCCTTTTTACAATGTTTATTGAGTGTTCCAGAAAGTTTAATTTTTCGCAACGTTTGACAAACGTTAACGTTGTGAAGGTCTCACTTTTAGCAACGTTTGTCAAACGTTGTGAAAGATCTCACTTTTGGCAACATTTGTCAAACGTTGCAAAAAGTACACTTTTGCGACGTTTGTCAAACATTGCTAAAAGTAAGATCTTTCGCAGCAACGTTTGACAAATACTACGAAATAATTCACTTTTTGCAACGTTAGTTAAGTGTTAGAAAAAGTTTTTTTTTTCATCAAATAAATGGAAACAAATGAAATTGTAACCCTCAATTCCATTTCTCCTATCCTCACTCCCGATTCCCGCCACACCCACGGCGCAGCAGTCTCTCATCTGCAACATTCTTAGGTTTTTTTTCCTCCATTTCTAGATTCAAGCACCTTTTCGCCTGCAAATCTCCCGACCTAGTGTGCGCTGCTAGTAGACGTGGAGAGAGAATCAAGGATGAAGAGGATAGTGGAGAGAGGGTCGGATCGTTTGGCACTCGTCTCGGGCTTCCAGAGCCTTGACCCACCACCGTCTTTCCTAAGTACCGCTCTCTGTTTCGCTTTTTTTGTATTTTCTTCTTCTTTTTTCCCCTTTACCCTTTGTGGAAATGGGTTTCAGATTGTGTTTAATTTTTGAATTTTTTTGATGCAAGAGGGATTGAAGAAGACTAGAGTGAACCAATTGCAGTAGGGGCACAAGTTCTTGTGAAGAATGTTGAAAGTGCAAGAACTGCTAGTAAAGCGATGGTAAAGCTGCCATCCTTTCCATCTCCACCATTTTCCCCCTTTTCCCTCCATTTCCGTCTTTTCATCATTTTTAGTTTATCTTCTGTTTCTTTATAACCTTAGGATTTGTGTACTAGCGTAGAGGATTTTCCTTTCCATGAATGATCTTGTAATGGCAGTGTCTCGAATCATGATACATTGATCCTGACGATTACTTGGTTTAGATATGTATAAACATATATTTAGTTTATTTATATCTTGTTCTCGTTTCTTGACTCTCTTCTTTACCATCGCTTTCGAGTGAATCTGATTATGGGTGGTTTTAGTTCAAGTTTTGTTTGAAAGATTGTTTTTTTTCTTCAACTGTTTATTTCTGGATACTTATAATGATTTGTTCCTGTTTAGGTTGATTATCTTTTAGTGGGATTCCAGTCTTAGTTTTCACTTGAAAAATGCGCATGCTATTTTGCAATGTATTTTGGTCATTTCTTGATGAAATTGAAATCTGTTTCTGAGCAGTGGCTGTGTTTTGTGTTATGCATTATTAATTACTATGAATTTTATGCTTTTGCTACTTCTTGAAAATACAAGTATTGGACTTTTACATAATTTGATCATTAACTTGTACTGGTTTAATAGTGAAGAGATTTCTGCTTGTTGCCAATATCCCAAGACTGTAATATTTCAACTAGTTACTATTCATTTAGGTGCTATTTGTTTAGTTGATGTAGACTTAAATGAGTTGAATTGAGTGTACTTATTAATTGTCTAATTAGACTATAGAGTGGACCATGTATTGAGGGGAGTAAGCTGTATGGTTGCTGCATTTTTGGTTTTTAAAAGCAATCAAAAGTTCAGTAGGGGGAAGCGTCATTGCCATTTCTTATTTTCCTATAGTACTGAGAAATAATATTTACGAAAGGTCTCTTTCTGCATCAATACAAAGCGACGTAAAGATCAAATGGGACTTACCAGACAGAAAACGAAAAGTTTTTCTTAGCATGGTACTCTAACAGCTAATATACCACGGGGATCAGATACTTGAGGAAGCCAACAAAGCTTTCTTGGGATGCAAAGTCAAGCTCGCTGCTAAAGTACGTGTTATTAGAATAAGCTTAATGTGTATGGACGTGGAATTACTTATAATATCTAGAATAAAAAGTTCAATGACAGTCATAACTATCATAATAGAAGAGTACTATTCAATTACTGTCTTTATGAATTTCATGGTAACCTTTTACAACACTCTAATACAAGACGGAACTTTATCTGTCATGGATGGACATGATGGACATCTGATCTTATTTCGCTGTGTTTAACAACACTCTAACTTTTCTATGCAAACAGGTTTCTGGAATCTACTGGTGGTATAAGGATGAGAGTCATGCTTGTGAGCTAACATCAGGATACTATAACCTGACTGGAAGAGGTGGATACTGGCCGATAGCAAGGATGATGTCCAGACATTATGGAACCTTAAATTTCACATGTCTTGAAATGAGAGACAGCGAACAACCAGCAGAAAACTTAACATTGGCTCAGTTTCATTGGTAATACTTGCGCTCATGTCATGTCGTGTTTAAGACGTTGGTATGGAAACTTAACATTTATCCAATTGGCACCATAATTTACTTACGCTTTTATGTTTTTATTTTTCTATTTGGCAGACTTATATTGCAGTGTCATTCTACGTTCTTGCTGATTGCTGTCTTAATTTGTTCAAATGCTAATTAAGCCCATGGAAATGTTGCTTGTATATGAGCTTGTTGGGACTAAATCTGAGTTTAGTTTTTCATTAACTTGTTGATTTTAGATGGGAATGACATTAAGCTTGTTTCATAAAAATGGATTGCTTTCATAGCAGTTTTATTTAGGCATTTCTTCCCCCGACATTTCCCAGGTAAAAAGTTGATTTTGGTGATTTATATGACATTTGAAATTCACATGCTTAACTTAAAAAGTAATCAATGGTAGCTTATTTATTAATTGAGATGCCAATATTGGATGTGACTCAACCATTCTTTTCCTCTCTTGCTCTGGTTATACCGGATGGAAAAGTGAAGACAGAATAATGGAAGGTAGTAGGAGAACTAGAAGCAGGTGGTTCATATTTTGGGTAGTTTGTGATTAGTAATTTTTGTTTGGAGAGAGATGTAGACTTGGTGCTGAATTCCTCTAATTTTATTTCATTTTGAAGTTTCTTTTTATGTAGGTAGTGTTGTATCACATTTGTAATGAATTTATCAATTTTTATGCAATTCCAAAATTTATTCATACAAAGTCATTTTTAATTTTGCCAATTAATTTGTATAAATTGCTGTATAAATAACAAAAAGAGACATACTCTACGACAACACCTCGATTTGCAACACACGTCCAAACGTTGCCGTAGGTCTATAACAACGTTTTTTGAATGTTGTCGTAGACTGTTTTTATTATAGTGATAGGTTGGCCAGATACCAATTCCATTTAAGCAAATCCCGTCAATGGTGTGCTACAAAATGGTGCTTTCTTTTAGCATTATTGGAAGGAATAACTAGTGAGTATTGTTTTGCGAGACATGAAAAAATTACAAGCACTCCATAGCATCAATATTTTAACTTAAAAAAATGTATCTTGATCTATAGTAATTAATCTCTATAGTGAGTTTCCAGTATTTTGTTCTCTTAACAAAATATCTACACGTTCATTTAAATGTTACAACGTTTTCGATTGTGATATCAACTACTCACTTCATAAGTGACGCCACACTTTTTGCTATAATAACAATAATGATGAACGTATCTCGTTATTAATTACGATTATAGATAATTTAATATTCAGTCATATATAACATGTATCTAGCAACCATAACTCACTATGATAATAAGTTACAAAGATTCAAATCTATAAACTCTATTAATTTAATTTATATTAGTAATAATTCAATAAAAAAATAGATATATCATAAATAAAATGCATCAATCAAATTAAAGTCTTTACATCCTAAAATCGATTTGACATAGAGCATAACACTTACATTACCTTGAGGGATGGAAGACCTTTTACAAGTAGCAAATTTGATCCTTTAAAAAATACACCCTTTCTTCGCGTTGAGCCAATAGATGGATAAATAGACATGTTATATTGAGCTAATTGTGGGTGCTCATGGTGACTGAAGGCATTGCAATAAAATTTAGGCTAAAAAGATAATATGACACTTGTTTTGAAGTGATGAGTATATTTCACTCATATTTTAGATATCATCTAAACTTGATATTTAATTAATTTCTACGAGTTTTAGAGCATTTTAATATGTGTTTTGATGTTATGATATAAATTNATAAAATTTAGGCTAAAAAGATAATATGACACTTGTTTTGAAGTGATGAGTATATTTCACTCATATTTTAGATATCATCTAAACTTGATATTTAACTAATTTCTACGAGTTTTAGTGCATTTTAATGTTCTGATATATGTTGATTAAATTGAAGGAAATAAACAAAAGTTGGTAAAATGGGAGAATAGGTTTGGAGACTAAAGTGAAAATATTCAAAAGTTGTGTCGAATCTCACAATGAAAATTCGAGAGTGTTAGGAGTCAATTAGATGAAGAAAGAAATCAAATGGATGAAATATATGCAAAGTATGATCACGCATCAATTTTCAACAAAAAAAGTTATGATACGGATTTTCAGTCTCATATTGAGATTCATTTTTACATAGAAAACGTTCGAATTAAAAAATTATAAGCAAAGTTGTATTCCTTTGAGTTATCTTTCCGACACATCTTTGAGTCTCCTCAATCGGAGATCGGGAGAAAACGTTATGATAAAAATACTAAAGAACTCACAATGTTGAATTCCCATATGAAGTTGGGCGTTGCATCGCCATCGTTGCTAAAATTCAACAGCACCTGGGTGCCGTAACGCCACGATTGTGGTGCGCCTCGACGCCGTTGGGCAAGAAAAAAGGTTTTGATTTTTTTTTTAACTATTTTCTTAGCCCAACACAACTCCAACCCTTCCAAGACTTTAAAAGACTATAAATACAACTCTTAAGACCTAATTCTATGGATAGAACGGTTCAAGAGACAATGGAGAATTCAACACAATTCTTCAAGAAGGCAAAGATGAAAAATATCAAGAGATTCAAGAACAAGACAAAGAAGAAAAAGAGAAGAAATTAAAAATCTACATCCTAGTTTTTCTATTATCTTCCATATGTCTTTTTATGTGAATTTTAGTATTTTCATATATTACATCATGAGTTAAATTTATTATCTAAGGTTTGATTGTAGCAAAAGACTTGAGAATATGGATTAATCCATTTTAGTTATTTCTATTAGGGTCTGTTTGATATTGTTAATTTTCCATGGAACTTGTTTTCCAAGTTCCAACTTTATGGTTTTCCATGGAATTCATTTTCTCCCAACCCCCACTTGGCCCCTTTTTCTTTTTTTTTTCAACGAATATGTTTTTCCACCATTTTGGTGAGAAAATGGTTTTCAGCTTCTTTTTTTGGCAATTGAAAAAACTTCCATCGACAATGGTAAAAAAAAGATTTCCCTTTAATTAATAATTTCCACGCAAAATAAAGTCAAACGAATAGTATTCGGTATGTTAATTTTTTTAAAAATTTTTTTTGTCAATTGGAACAAATTCAATACCAAATGGTAGAAAAAAAATTATCACTTTCATGGACAATTTTTATAAAAACAAAGTCAACAGACATCAAACTTTCAATATTTTCTAGGTGGGAAGTTATACTAATCAAACACAATTAATTACAATTCACAATAAAATAATTTTTAGGCAATTCAATTCCCTGTAATTCATTTTCTTTTCACTCATTTTCCACATTTTCAATCAAACGAACGCTTAGATTTTCCGCATGTGTTTATTTGTGTCACGATTTTAATGCTTTCAATTTGACCACTAATTTAATGATTTGATGCTAGTCAATTCCGACACTCGAGATAAAAGAGTTTAGGCGGGATCATAAGAATAACACAACATAGGAAATTATAGGTTTCGAGAAAAAGTATAATTCCTTTGAAGTATGTTCCATTTAAAAACCATGAACTTGATAAATTTTATATCTTAATTCAGAATAGAGATATTGAAATTGACATATAGGAATAGTTTTTACGAGAGAGAGAGAGAGAGAGAGAGAGAGAGAGAGAGTAAAATTACGTTAGTGTTCTTNTGTGTCACGATTTTAATGCTTTCAATTTGACCACTAATTTAATGATTTGATGCTAGTCAATTCCGACACTCGAGATAAAAGAGTTTAGGCGGGATCATAAGAATAACACAACATAGGAAATTATAGGTTTCGAGAAAAAGTATAATTCCTTTGAAGTATGTTCCATTTAAAAACCATGAACTTGATAAATTTTATATCTTAATTCAGAATAGAGATATTGAAATTGACATATAGGAATAGTTTTTACGAGAGAGAGAGAGAGAGAGAGAGAGAGAGAGAGAGTAAAATTACGTTAGTGTCCTTGCTTATAAACTTTGGAAAACTGTTTAGAAATTATTATATAATTGAGAATCATATTTGATAGTTAGGTGAAATCATAACCCTAGACTCTCACTTGATTATTCTTCTAGATTGCATTATTTGTTGAACTCGTCACCATATTAGTTTAAAAACATTGATTATAACATTCATTCTTCTAAATAAAATAGAAGCTATATAATTATATTACTTAGTAGAAATTAAATTTACAATCCCTGCGGGTTCGACACTCTAACTCCTTTATTATATTACAAAATTTGACACCGTATACTTGCGGTATAAACCACGTTATAGAAAACACGTGATATGAAGTTTAGTAATGCAAAATATCGGAGGTTGATCAAACTATGCAAGTGTATAATAAATTGTTCAAAAACTTTAGTGCAAGGGCTAGGTCTATGGAGATAAATGTGGATGGAATTGATATACTGAATCTTGCTAATAATATGGAGAAGTCTTCTGCAACGAGGAATCATAGTAAATCAATGAAGAAATTATACTTGTTGACACCAAAAAATGGTTCAATGATAGTCAACATAAAATTAGAAATCCACGTCTTTGTAAGCCCAATCGCCATATATTCAAGTTAAATTACTGATTATATTGATGAACGAATGAAGAGAATGATTTGAAGTGTGTGACAAGTTGCAATGTGACTATTTGGTTGATAAAAAGGGATTCGGCCATGGAGTGCAGTAAAGAGAATAGAGGTTTACTTTTAATGTGTAAATTTGCATTAACTTTCAATGGTGTTAATTGTGGCTTTTTATACTCAATGTAATAGGGAAATGAAGTCCGTTAGATAGCCAAGCACATGGTTATATTAAACCCAACGGTCCTTATTGACATCAATCAATCAAGTCATTTATGCTAGGATCTCCATATCCCCACCTTCAGGTAAAGGATTTGACGGCGTAGGTATGTAGAGGCAACGCTTTGCAGTGTATTGTATTGTCAATCACTGTGGTTGATTAACCGCCTCTCTAGGGATGGGCTTGTATTAGGGACCTCTTCCCAAGGGGATCGGACAAACAATTTCGGACGGATTACGCCTCAACACACGTCGAGTCGGGTCGTCTACACTTCTATGCCAGATGTAATTTTTCCATTCACCACGTGGCGTGTTTAGTTTACGATTATTTATATGAGTAACATCAGTTCCCCAAGTTCAGGTATGATTATTTATATCTTGCATGGACTTTGAAGTTTGAGAAGCGATCAGAGCGATTTCTTCACTTGTGTGCTGAAATCGATGTGGGGTTCCCCTATTTTTTGCTTAAACCCTGTAAAATAATTGGGCTCGCATTAATAAAGGCGGTTCTCTGTAAAAATTTTGAGATATGAGGCTTTCGCCTCTGTGTGTGGATGAACTGTATAAAGGCAAAGCCTTTTTTTGTGTGGACGAGTCGTGTTGAGACAAGGTCTTTCTGTATATGGACGAACCACATAGAGGTGACTTCTTAATGCAAAATGACGCATTCTGGATGAATTACCGAACCCTTATTTGTAGTTAGAGTCCTATGGTCGACGTGTTTTGATGGTTTGGTAAGTGCTGATTCCCAACGAAAGACAACTGGATATTCTAGTCATTTCTAAGGCTCGAGCGACATGCGCATTTAATGCGTAATGATGATGATATTTCACCTTCGCCTAGGCGCACGCGAATTTCGGACGGGTGTGTAGCACGGACTATTCTAGACCCTTGATTCAAATCCAAATAGGCAC
>CAIGRH010241349.1:0-20132 GCA_903798295.1 Fraxinus nigra | reverse complement strand
TATTTATTTATTTAAGTAATTATTAGGTCTTTTATTTAAGTCTAAATTTCTTGTAATTAATAGGAAAAAATAAAAGATTTCAAAATTTTGCGGGGAGGGGGGGACGAAATTGAAAAATACATTACAAATTAACTAAAAATAGTGGACCCCCAACCCCCATCTCCATCCCTGTGTGTACATAATATAGATGACGGTAGCAATATGGATCGACAATATGCAGAAATATACCGTGTTCAAGGAATTTACCTGATTAAAGAAGGAGAAAACCCTAGAATGTGAAAGAGAAGAAAAAGGTCGGCTCTTGACAAATCTCACGGTAGAATGAGAGATTTGTTTTGATATTTTCTATTCATATTTTCTACCAAAAAGTCTCCGAAAGTCTAGCAAATTATAAAGTCTCTAAAAGTCCTTATTNCTCCATCCCTGTGTGTACATAATATAGATGACGGTAGCAATATGGATCGACAATATGCAGAAATATACCGTGTTCAAGGAATTTACCTGATTAAAGAAGGAGAAAACCCTAGAATGTGAAAGAGAAGAAAAAGGTCGGCTCTTGACAAATCTCACGGTAGAATGAGAGATTTGTTTTGATATTTTCTATTCATATTTTCTACCAAAAAGTCTCCAAAAGTCCAGCAAATTATAAAGTCTCTAAAAGTCCTTATTAATTGAATACCTCGTCGCTTATAGATACTTTTAAAAAGTTTTAATTGAATACCCCAAAACTTTTTAAAAGTCTCCATTGAATACACCTAAACTTTTAGAAAACCTTTAAAAGTTTCAATTGAATATACTCGAACTTTTTAATTCTCCAAAAGTCTTTAAAAGTCTCAAGTGAATACACTCCCTTTAGAGAAGGGAGAGAGGAGGATTTTTCTTGGATTCGCAGTCCTATGCTGATGAATATGATAATTGGGGTTCCAATAAGTCTTGAGCTTATTTCATACTGTATTATTAGCTGAGCCTCCATTCGATTTGATAACAATCGAAACCATAGTCGACTGATTCAAATCAACAACAGGTACTCTGACATCATTAAGATTAAAGCGAGTTGGTAAAGTTTCTTGCAAAGACCATAATGACGGGATCATATCTAGAGTTGCCAAGGATGCTTTCTTTATTCCATTTTCATGGAGATTTCCACTACCCCAAAAAATAGGAGGTTTAATTTTGTCAATAATGTTATTTTCCATTGCAAACTTCCTCGCACTCTTTCTAAGATTACTCAAAGTAGCATTATAAGTCTACGTAGCAATAGCTCCTTCTTCTGCAAATTTGTGTTTTGGGTTTGAGGTGGGGGTGGATGACGGTGAAGCTTGAGAGGAAGAATATACCGTGTTTTTTTTTCTTTTTTTTTTCTATTATTTAATGTGATAAATGGAAAGTTACTCTTTTATTCTTTTTTAAAATATTAAAAATGTAGTTAAAGTTAAATTTTTGGTCAACTAACAAGATTATGGATGGAAACTGTCCAAAAGGGATTTTATCTGCAACATTTGAAAATGTTAGGGGTGACGACCTCAACATATCAAAGATTTGGAGAATGTCTGTTAATGTTTCAAATGTTTGGAGATTTTGCTGCAATTATTCGAAATAATAATTAAGAATTTGTATGCTCGACAAGGCACGATTAGATAAATGCGCATTATTCACTTATTAAAGAAGAATTTTTATTTATTTATTTGTTTGCATTTTTCACACACTATTTCGAATTTATTTCTTTCATCAAATTAAGACTTGATGCGTCAAATTTAACAAAATTTATCAATTGCATTTAATTGTGATATATTTATATTTTTTCAAAAATATTTTGGACACCTGCTACAATTTTTCCTTTATTTTTCTATCAAGTTGCCTACCTTATAGCTTAATGGACGTGACTACTTGTCTTCTTGACTTGTTTTAAACTATATTTATGAGAGAGAAACAAATTGGATGTAGAGTAAAAAAGAATGCACGTAAAATACCAACTCCCTCCACAAATTACAAATATTGCAAGTTTGCAACACATGATTTGTGACGAGTGATTTAACTCGAGTAGTGTAAAATGTATCTTACCAATCAAAATGTTAAAATTCATCACATGATTTGATTTGTTCCTACAATTTGATCTAGACTTTAAAAAGTCCGTAATTTGAATCACTTCGAACCATCTGTAAGTATTTCATAAATAGTATCACGACGTTTAACTATCCTTATTGTATAAAATAAATAATAATTATTTAAATTTCCAAATACGAGTTTTTTTTAGGTTCGGTACGTCCGTTGGTGATTTTAGAAGCTGATGTAGCGAACCGGTTAAAATACTTGCACATATGCAGCAAATCATATAAATAAATAGACTTCAAAACCCTAGAAATTATCCTCTTATAGTTCTCATGTTAACCTTCAAAATCCAACAATTTCAACATCTGCACAACAAATCTTGAGGTTGCAGTAAATTCACTATTGAATTTCAGTGGAGCTTTGAATTTGTGGAATTTCGGAAATGAGCGCCTTTACCGCCACTACATCGTGGTGCCCGAGCTCCTTTCAGCTAAAACTTGCGCTCAATTACCGGAAATCTCCGCCAATTTTTGTATGCACGCGGTTTCAGAAGCTCGATCGTTACAAATTGAAGTTCGTGTCGCGGGTGGTCCGTAATAGTGCTGCTAGTGGTAATGGAGTGGAACAGCGCCGCTCCGGGAGTTCTTCGTGGATTAATTCCACTTCAGATAATTTCTCCGGTTGGTCCAATGCTGACGCTGAAGAACAGTCAGGTGACTCACGGCCCCAGCAATCATTTGCAGGTGAGAGCATATCTTTCTATTAATTAATTATTTTCTGATTGTAGATTTTACTCATTTTTTATTAATTTGAATATTTATCTCTAACAGTGGTTTGTTGATGCATTTGACTGAATGCGATCATTTAAATTTGAAATGGAAAAGAAAGTGAAAAATATCATATCTTTGTACCTAGAAGGGAGTTTTCTTTTTTTAAATTTGGTTGATTCCTGTGTATGCGCCAATTTTTGTGTGTCTTACTTCATTAAAAGCAATGGTATCAGTAAAATAGTCCAATAGAAGTTAATAATAGTAAAACACGACCCTCATAAGCTTAAGGTTGCTGTTGCCATAAAATGTGTATTTTTAAGATTTTTTTGGTATTATAGACTAATAACGCTTGTGAAGTAGTTTTCTTTCAGGGATGCTGGGAGCAGGAGTTGCAGGGACTCTTCTTGTCACCGGACTCACTTTTGTAGCATTGTCTATAAGCAAGCGAGGCACATCAAGTGAGTACATTCTCTCAGCTGTGATTGTCTACTAAGCTAAGCCTAGATATGTGTTTTCATTAGCATCAAATTGTTGGAAAAAATTATTCATTTAAGAAATATATTTTTCAGTATTCCTTCAATTGATTAGCCCGAAGCCATCTAGCAATGGGCATAATAGGGATGAGTACTTGTATGTGGCTGTCTGAGGATTTGTGAATGTGTTCTGATTTATTTGTGTTAGAATTTGGGTTTTGGGATATCAGGGATTTCTCTCTGTTAAGTATTTTTCCCACGTTTCTTTTCTTGGTAGTGGATTTCATTCCTATCTGATGGACATAGGTCCGTCCATTGGCCAAATCACAATGAATCTTGATTATTTTTCCTTCTTTTTCTTTATATTTGTTGTCTGCTGGATTGGAAGTCCCCTTTATATCTAGAATTGACCCAATGTGAAAACTCATGTTCAAAACAACCTTCATTAGAAACGTTGCAATACTTGTCAAAGAAGCTTCCTTCACCTCCTGAAATTTTATGATATTGGAAAATCAACTTCATTAAGGATCTTTTTAGGCATCTATGCTCTGTGCTAGGATCATTATTTTTCTATCCTTCAGTTATTGATTGTATTGCTTTTATATGTTTATTCACTAGCTATGACCTTTTTCCCTCGAAGAGTAGTTGAGTCAGATTGATTGGTACATACAGGAGTGAAACAGCAGATGGATCCACTGCCAACACTACAAGAAGAGTCATTGTCCTCCGATAAACATCTTCATGGAGTTGAAGAGGAGCAAAATATTGACAAACTTGAGATGCAAGAGAGTAGCAATCCAGAACGCAAGACAGTTGCATGCGAGGATCCTTCTTTAGGTGAAAAAAACAGCGAAGCTACTGAAAGTAGAATTAGTGATGGAACTGTTGCAGGACAGTCACCTAAAGATGGTGTTGTCGCCAGCAATGGTTCTATTCAAAAAGCTGCTCATAATGAGTCAGCGATTAGTGATATTTTGGTTGCTCGTGAAGCGACCAATAAACCACCTGAATCTGATACCGCTGATGACTCAAGCATTCAGGGTAAAAGTGGTAATCTTGCTGCTGAAAAAACCAATGAAGCTGAAGCAGAAGCAGAGAACCTTCTTGATGACATTATTCCTGAACAGTCGGCCTCTGATGCTAATTCAGAAAATTTAAGCACGGATTTTGAGGGTAAGGTATCTGGCTTGGGTGAGAGAGAAAATTCTAACTCTTCTTTGGACCCTTCTTCTGTTGGTCCTTCAACATTTAAAATCTCAGTTGAATCAAAATCAGGTTCAGTTTTAGAACCAAGCATCATCGATGAAGAGTATATAGAATCTAGAAGCTCGCTTTCAATAAAAGACGTTGAGCCAAGCAAAGCTGGAGGTGATTCAGTAAACATGGATGATATACATCCCAAAGTGGAAAATATAAATGGAACTTCATCGAATGGAGCTGCTCTGGTGCCGGAAGCAGCATACGATCTTGCATACGAACAAGTTGGCAATGACTTTAATGATATCAATCTTAACAGATCATCTTTTGACTCTACAAATCTTGAAAAGTTTTTTACTTCAGCTGGCATTCCTGCTCCATCCATTGTCTCTGAAGCTCTGCAGGCACTTCCAGGAAGGGTTTTGGTACCTTCTATCATTGATCAGCTTCAAGGTCAGGCATTAGCAGCTTTGCAAGTTTTAAAGGTACTTAATCAGATTGCTCTGGCCTTAAAATCTGTTTTCGCTAGAGCAGCTGTGTAGTTTCACATATCTGGTTGCTTCAAATATTTTAATTGGATAATTATATTTCAATTTGAATATTTAAGCTTTATTTATGTTACCTAGAAAGACAAGAATAATTTAATTGAACTGAGTTCCTTTAGTATAAATAGTAAAGTGATTTCTGACCTGTATATTTTATTAAACATTGGATTTACTGAGATTTTCATTTATTTGCTGGACACGGGAATTAAAGGAGAGCTATCAAACACTAGAAATTTTCTTCTTAAATTATTTTTATATGGTAAGTGATTTATATGGCAGTGCAATAGGAGGGCCTTAGAGCGCTCTTTTGAAAAACTCATGAAATGAGTATCTTTATGTATATATTAAATTTTATTTATTAATTAAATATGCATGAAAACTTTTTAAAAAATTAGACAGGAGACCATGCAACTTCGTCAAAACTTTGTATTATGAAAAAAAAAAAAAAACCCAATCGCCCATTAAGAGAGCTAACCTCTTACTCAGCAATCACTTCATGCATTTTCTACCAGCAGTTTGTAACTGTTGTAGGTATTTTAAATTAAACCAGAATTGTTCCAAAAAGCCAAAAGAGACATTTGAACTCTAGCATACACAGGTACATATGCACACCTTATTCTTGTGCGAGCACAGAGCCCTTATATCAGCTTTACTTATAGCTTTTACCTTCTTCAATTTAATATGTTAAAAACATAAAAGTAACTCATTCGAGTAGGCAAATCAAAGATGGCAGTGGCATTCCTCAACTTTCGATAATGTAGAGATTCAGCTGTTAATTATGAAGTACGAGTGTGAAGGTTTCCCGCCCCAGTTTTAATTTATTGTGCACTTTTAGGTTATTGATGCAGATGTTCAACCAGGAGATCTATGTACTCGCCGGGAATATGCTCGTTGGTTGGTTTTAGCAAGCAATGCTCTTTCAAGGTATTCGTTTCTCGTGTTATAATGGATAAAGAAAGATACCGATTCGTAGTGTTTGAAATGATTGTGTTCAAATGGCTGTATAGTGGTATTACAGAATCTCTGAATTACTTTTAGGAACACAGCTTCAAAAGTTTATCCAGCGATGTACATTGAGAACATCTCCGAACTTGCATTTGATGACATTACACCTGAAGACCCTGACTTTCCGTCCATTCAAGGTAGGGACTTGAATATTGAGTGGAATTTGATTGACTTTCCTTTGTTTTGTTCTGGACTTCGAATCAATGGGATGTTTTCAGGCCTGGCAGAAGCTGGACTTATTGCCAGCAAACTTTCGAGGCGTGATTTGCAGTCATCTTTAGATGAAGACACAAGTCCTGTTTTCTTCTCTCCTGAAAGGTAGGGTATTTGATTGCTCACTGATATTCATATTTCTCTCACGTGATTGGCTTGTATAGTTAATTGAATTAAGAGTAGCAAAAGAAAAAGAAAATGGATGTCTATCAAGGACCTGCATCTAGTATATGGAAAAGTGATTTTCTTGTGTCTATTTAATTTTTTTCTCTCTTTTCCCCATTCAAGTTTTATATATTGAACTGTTGTCTTCATTATTTGTTCTGTGGTTAATGTGTTTTTTAGCTATAACATCCACTGGAGCCTTTGTCTGATCAACATATTTGTACTTTATATCTTCATTATTTGTTCTGTGGTTCATGTGTTTTTTTGCTATAACATTCAGTGGAGCCTTTTTCTGATCAACTTATTTGTTCTTTAGGGTTACTCTTCAGTCATTTCCCTGTCTTGTGTCCTTTGTGCTTCTTGAACTGTTCCTTCACACGAGTTTCTGTTGCTTATGAATATAGCATATTGTGGGCATTTGACATTTTTTGCTTCCAGCTCTTGAACTATTTCTCAAACTGTTGTGTTGCAGTCCGTTGTCTCGTCAGGATCTCGTGAGTTGGAAGATGGCCCTAGAAAAAAGGCAGCTACCAGTAGCAGATAGAAAGGTTGTACAAATTTGATAATCATTACTTTAATTTACTTATTGTGGATAGCATAGCATTGAGATCATACGACTTTCTAATCAACCTGCACTTTTCTGCAACCAGACCTTGCAGCAGCTATCCGGTTTCATAGATATTGACAAGATCAACCCAGATGCATGGCCTGCACTTGTAGCTGATTTAGCAGCTGGAGAACAGGGGATCATAACTCTAGCACTTGGTGAGTTTCATCCATGTCAATATGTCATTTTCATCTAACTTACTTTCTTTGGAGTTAAGCCATCCTATTACTATGATAGGATATACAAGACTGTTCCAGCCAGCAAAACCTGTAACAAAAGCACAAGCTGCTATTGCCCTTGCAACTGGTGATGCTTCTGCCATTGTTAGCGAGGAACTTGCCCGTATCGAGGCAGAATATATGGCAGAAAAGGCTGTAGCTGCTCATAGTGCTCTAGTTGCTCAAGTTGAAAAGGATATGAATGCTAGTTATGAGCAGGAGCTTTTTCTGGAAAGGGAAAAGATTAGTGCTGTTGAGAAATTGGCAGAGGAGGCAAGAAGAGAGTTGGAGAGGATAAGGGCTGAACGGGAAAAAGAAAATCTTTCCTTAATGAAGGAACAAGCTGCTGTGGATTCAGAAATGGAAGTTCTTTCTAAGTTAAGACGTGAGCTGGAGGAACAGTTGCAAACCCTTATGAGTAATAAGTTGGAGATTTCCTACGAAAAAGAAAGGCTTAACCAGCTTCGGAGGGATGCAGAAACTGAGAATCAAGAGATTTCCCGGTTACAGTATGAGCTGGAAGTTGAGCGAAAAGCCTTATCCATGGCTAGGTGAGAAATTCACTTTCATCTTTACGTTTGAAGAAAGCTTTTCTTGAGTGGTCAAAAATTATATACATGATGATCAAGGGATTGCATATGTATATATCTCATAAACTTCGAAGATGATATTCCCTCACTAGTTTGCATTCTAATTAGATTTGTGTCATTGTTTATTCAATGTAACTTGGTCATAGGTGTGGCCTGCAATTCCTTTTACTTTTGGCCAATGTCTGTATATGTTGCCACTTATAATGGGTTATTTTTTATGAAAATTTGTACGGGTATGTTGTGAGGCACATTTTCTGGATTATCAAGGCAAAGATATAGTACAAAGTAACCATCAAAATAAGCTCCCTCATTCTAGTGGATCAAAAGATTCCTTTATAGATTGTTTCTTGCAATGTTGAGATTGTTCTCTCTCTATATTTTCCTTCTGATTTTTACCTTTATGTTCTCTTCTGTGAGTTTTTCCCCTTTTGGAAAAATAAGTAGCAGATGAATTTACCAGGAAGGCACCCTATTCTTTCAACCATGACTTTCTAAATGCTTTAGCCGGTTTCGTCCCAATGACAGAATTGAGTCATAATTGATCACGGAACGACTGACAGCTATTGGTGTAGCTAAAATAGGCTGATTTGTCTTGGTTATACTGATGGATAGGCAACATGGGACTGAACATGTAAAAAGATCTGCTCTTGCGCATGTTGCATAAATTTTTGGAAAAAGCGTCCATGGTGTCTAGGGAGTTTTATCTTCTTGTTTGGGGGGGACACCACTTTTTTTTATTTTGGTTATTAAGAGTTGAATGTCGATCTCTTTGAGAAATATAGGAAGGGTTTGATCAGAAAGACGAGATGATTGCAATTTTGGTTTTAATCTTTCTCTGAGACATCCCGAAAGAGAGGGAAGCAGAAAAACAATATGTTTCATGAAGTAGAAGAAGAATATAAAAATAATACTTAAATGATGATTCTATTGTTTTCTTATTATTTTTAAATTATTTAACTCACGTTCATATATTTTTACCCAGAGCTTGGGCTGAAGACGAGGCAAGAAGAGCACGAGAGCAATTAAAAGTCCTGGAGGAGGCCAGAGAGCGTTGGGAGGATCAAGGCCTTAAAGTTGTGGTCGACAATGATCTGCGCAAAGAAGAAGATGCTGCAGTTACATGGCTTGCTACTGGAAAGCAGCTCTCAGTCGAAGGAACCGTTGAAAGGTCTGAGAACTTGGTGGACAAGCTTAGGGCGATGGCAGACAAAGTGAGGGGTGAATCAAATGATACTATTAATAAAATCATCGAGAAAATACTTCTGTTGATATCAATGTTGAAGGAAAAGTTCTTAAAGATAGGCAGAGGGGCAAGAGAGAGGAAAGATGCTGCTAAATCAAAATTGGAAAGTTCTTTACAAAAGGTAAGGCAAAACTCTGCCGAATTTACTTCAGCTGTTAAGGAAGGCGCTAAGCGAGCTGCCGGAGACTGGAAAGAAGGGGTCGAGAGAATATCCCAGAAGTTCAAGACATGATTTCATGTTGCAATTTTTTTTTAATTGCATCATTTTTGTTAGACTGTAATGGCCATGGAAAAGCTTCTTTACAGCTTGTTGGGCTTCTGTTTCCTAAAATAGAGAAGAATGCATTACAAGAAACTGATAGCATCAATGAATGTTGTCATTTGTTATCGTTGAATAATTGTAAAGGAAATTGTAGAATTGTAATATTTCCTTTGTACGGTGGTGGTCGATTAATGATATGGATAATTAACCCTGTCTTCGTGTCAAGTAGTCTTAATTTTCAGCCAAGTTGATTCTGCTTTGTGAGAAAATTTGAAGGAGAAACGATCACCATGCTTTCTATTTTAGCCACATCATAAAAAAGTCACCTAATGGCCCCTTGGGCTGCATGTTTGTCTAAGTTTAAAAATAAGTGAAAAGCATATTTTTATTTCTAATCATACTTGAATAAGCAAATAAACGCAACAATGAAGTCCAACATTAGTAAAGAAAATTTACAGTAGCTAGACATTTTAACAGAATCAAACCCCTCGCAAATTTAAATCTAGAAAGCCGACAACAGGAAATATTGCTTCCCATTAACTTAATTTCCTTTGATCTTGAAGTCTCAAACCCTCAGACACGAAGTCCAGAGTTCACAAGTTTATGCAGAACAAAAACAGTTATCAGAAGAACAAAAAACTTTGTCATCAGATAGGTTACATAATAAAAAATTTAAAAGTAATTCCAACACGAAAAAAAGTTCCTTAATTTATAATGTCTAAAGACAAGCAAAACACATTTAAATCTAAATGAAAATGCATTGACTAATACACTTCCAATCAAATACTCAGACTCAAGATTTACTTCCAAAACCGAAAGCCTAAGAAAAAAGGCTTCACTTCTTTTCACCACCTCCAGCAGCCCTGCATAAATTTTCAAAATAATATAAGCAAAACAGGATGAAAGACCAAGGCAAATTCCTGGTATTGTCAGACATGGACTTTCTCGAACAAACTTGTTAAAGTTATTACGATTACTGTACAGAACATAACAAAAGACAAATCACCCATGATTCAAGGAGCTATCTTCCAGCTTAAAATTGAGTATGCATACAACCTATCAATTCATCATTCTCGCTGACGTATATAGCATAAAAAAATTGAAATATATCATTAAAAGCATTCAAAACCATTGGGAGCTCCTTAGGCAGAACTGATCTGAAACATAGTATGAAACTAGACAAAGGACATAGAAGAACTCACTCCTTTTCTAGCAGACGGTGGGGAGCCAATTCCTTCGGGGTCACTACATGGCCTTTGTTCAAACCCACAAATAGACCAGTGTTTGGCTGCTTTGGAGCAATTTCCTATATTACAACATTAAAGCACATCCCCACTTGGTTGTTTCTCTTATATGTTTATCACACAAATCTGAAAACATTAAAGCTATTATCTTAATATAATTTCGATCAAAGCAACAAAATTCTTTCCCAGTACACTCGATATAACATAACAAACAAAAATGTTATTTTTGAACATCAATGAGTCTGTAAAAAAAAAAAAAAAGGATATATATGTTTTTAATACTTTTCAACATATTCACACAGATATACGAATTGTTGATTGACACAGTACATTCCAGAACGTCGAAACTAAACACTGTTGTAAACATATGTACGCATTTACAGAAAACTATGTGCACACAATTGTAAACATTACCTAGCTAACAGAATGGAGCTTACCTTTTCTTTGATCTCTCTGATCCACTGCTGAAATCTGTGGAGGCCACCCGTTGGAAAAACAATATTGTGTTGGGAGATACGACGTCGTTTCTATACCAAGTTCGAGAATTATTTGGGCTGATTATTATTGCTCATTGGGCCAAATTGAACATTGATCTCTTCTCGCAATTCAGCCTACTCGACGGTTGAATTAATATATTTAAAAAATATATAAAAACTAAATAATTTATGTTATTTCAATAAATTTTAAGGAAAAATTAGGATAATTGAGTTTTACAATAACACTACATTATTTAACGACACAATTCATTAGTTCAAGTACATTATGCACACATTCTTTTGATACATAATTTATATATAAATAATTTCATGACATGAAATTTCTTAACATTTTATTCTATAGACAAATAGTGATAACACATTTAGGGTGTGTTTGAGCTACATTATTTTGGAATAATGTATTTTGGAATAGTAGATTGACAGAGAATGTGTGGTTGAAAAAGAAAGAAAAGTTATTGATATGATGAAAAATATTATTTTATTGAAGAATGTGTAGTTGAAAATAAATAGAAGAATGAAAATGAAAATTTTAATGTGTACCAAATAGAGGCTTATTATTCCTTTCATCTTCTTCAAATCCGATATTCGGATTACAACGAGTAAAGGTGGATTATCTGAAACGACAATTTCATGCTCATCCAACAAGTCAGTTTACCAAATTAAATCAAACTAGGGTTTATATTACACACACAATTGAGTGAAGAAATCAGCTAAAAATATTGTGAAGAATAGATTAGAATAGAAAATTACCAGAATCTTGTGAGTTTGTCGCATATATATGCTAATCGATTAACCATAGAGATGGAAGGAGAGAGACAAATGGAGGAACTTCCTTCTTTTAAATAGGACTTAATTTCATCATAAATTATAAAATAATATTTTCCATCACATCAATAACTTTTCATTCTCTTTCAACCATACATTATCCATCAATCTACTATTCTAAAATACATTATTTCAAAATAATGTGGCTCAAATACACCCTAAATTTGCTATAGGCTATCGAGTGGGTTGACTTGGGAAGAGATCTGAGCGAACCTTTCAACAAGAAGAATAGAAGTTGATCACAAAGCCATCTAAAATTTAAAAGTTACTCATTGTTCAATGAATTTTGCTATAAGTTACTGCATGCTCACTAAAATTTAAAAGACTGTTCGTTACTGACCAAAATTTAAACAAAATTGCACATCAATCACCCATATTATTTCCATCAATTTATCTATAATAAAGGGTAACTTTACCCACACATAGGTAAACAACAAGTAACATCAGTATAGTAAAGTTCGGTGAACAATGAATAACATTTTAAATTTCAATGAACAACTCAGTGGCCATTAATTAAATTAATCCTTTTAAATATTGAGGCTAACTTGTTATTCTCACAATAAATTGAGGACCAATTTTGTAATTTCTCAAGTTAGTATGTATAATGCGTGGGCATGGATTGGATTGTGTTAGTTTTTGTCTCAACCAAAACACAACCCAACATGATCGGTTTGATCATAATTTAACTCAACCCGTGTAAAATATTGAAACCCAATATAATCCAACTCAATCAAGTATCGATCGGGTTGGATTGGTCGGTTTGGAATAACTTGTCAACAAAGATTAAAGTATGTGGGTCGGGTTGGGCAAATTCATAATTGATTTATCACTTATATAATATTAGGTCTCTATAATTGCAATGACAAAAAATTTGAATTATTTTGGTACTTCATGCCCGGAAATATTACATGAACTGATTGATATTAAATTATATGAAACCAAGAAATATTTTTGGCAATTAAAATATTTTTGTATTAAATGTGTATTTATTTATACTATTTTTCGTAAAATGCAACATTATAACACTATATAAAGTTCATAAATATAGTCTAGCCGGATTGGGTTGGGCATGTTTATTCGATGTGGAAATTACATAAAACAATAGTTTTCAAAATTCAATTTCAAATTGTAGATATAAGTTTTCACTTTTCAAAAATTAGATATTTTATTTTTAAATATTAATTATACAATTTTCATCACAAATTCTAATCAATTTCATTCCAAAATGCAAACCCTAGAATTTTCCTCATCTTCTCTCTCTGCACTTCCGTCTTCTCACTCTCTCCCTTCGCTCTCCGTCTCTCTCTTCACTCTCTTTGTCTTCTCACCGGCGACTCTATCGTGCGTAGTGCCAAATCACCGCTATCGCCGCCCGGACAAGTGGCTATCATGTTACCGTCAATTTAATCCAAGCAATTGTCATCACGTGTTCCTGTCAGAAGTCCAATTCCAGCATATTCAATTCATGTTAATTTTTAGTCTTCTTTTGACCAAGTCTTTAGCTTAGGTTGTTATTTTATTTAATAGGGTTAGTGGTGTCCAATTAGTGGGTAAACATGGTTGTAGTGGGTCTAGATTTATTTGTTGGTTAGTTATTATTTGAGTTGTATTTAATGTCCTTTTATTTGATCAATGAAGCATCAGAATTTCATTTGGCTTTATCGTATGTTGGAGGTACGGGTCCCTCGAAGTACCAGATTTCTTTACTTATATTTGAAAGTTCGTAACAGTGGTATCAGAGACAGGTCGGTTCCATGGCAGAAGGGACCCGAATTTCACAACTTTCTAAAGTTGTTACACAACTGAAAAATGAAAATGCAGATATGAAGAAGGCCCAGACTTGACAGCAAACTTTGTTGGAAGAGCTTATCAAGCAGGTAGGCAATATTGCCAACAACTACACAACCCTTTCCTATACCATAGCCACCATACCCGACAAACAGTCCCACCCTCACCATTCCAACCCAAGTAGCAGCCAAAATCTTGAAATGCCCAATACCCATTTTAACCCAGTTTTTTAACACCAAAGTGGGATCCACAGCAGAACCATGAGACTTAATTTCCCCAAGTTTGATGGGTCTGATCCCAACGGGTGGGTCTTTAGAGCCCAACAATTTTTTGACTACCACAAGACACCTGATACATAGAAAATTCATCTAGCTTCCTTCTATATGGAAGGTAAGGCCCTTACTTGGTAACAGTGGTTATTGGCTTCCCATCCAATCACCACTTGGACGGAATTTGTGGAGGCATTACAAGTTCGATTCGCACCCACACCTTTTGATGATCCAGTAGCAGATTTTACAAAGTTAAGGCAAACATCCACTGTGGAGGAGTACCAAACTGGTTTTGAGGTACTATCCAACCGTATCCCAGGACTTTCGGAGGAGTTTCGCATTAGTACTTTTCTTAGTGGGCTACGCGATGATATTCGGGTCATGGTCACTATGTTTAGACCAAGTACCCTCCCTACAGCTTTTAGTCTAGCCTGACTATATAAAGAAGAAGTAGGTTCAAAAATCAGAAAAATTCCAGCTCCTTTCAGCCAGTTCCAATCAACCAAATTCCTCCCAAAAACAACTTTCCTAGACTTCCAGCTCCTAACCCCACTCGGCTATTGGGACCCCCACCTCCTCACTACCCCCATCGACCAAACATGGACCAACCTAATAAAGCCAACCTTCCCATACAGCGTATTACCTCTGCACAGATGAAGGAAAGAAGGGATCGTGGTCTTTGTTACTACTGTGATGACAAATGGGCTTTGGGACACCGGTGTAGAACTCCCAAGCTATTCCTTTTGGAAGGATTGGAGGCTGAAACTGAGGAGGACATTTTTGAAGATGTCAGTGAAGAACCTGCAATGAGAAAAGAGCAAAACACATATCAGGAAGGAGCATTACTTGGTATATCACTACATGCAATTTCAGGCACTCTCACTTCTCGAACCATGCGACTATGGGGTGTATTAAAACCCAAATATGTGGTTATTTTAATTGACTCCGGGAGTACTCATAGCTTCATCGACCCTAGCATGGCCAAGAAAACCAATCTAGATGTTAGAAGAAGCAACAACCTTACTGTAATAGTAGCTAATGGGGATCGGTTACCTTGCCTAGGCTGTTGTGACATAGTTCCATTTCATCTTCAAGGTAACTACCTTTTTGCTAATTTATATTTGCTGCCCTTAGTGGGATGTGATGTGGTTCTTGGGGTGGATTGGCTTTCCCACCTAGGTCTTATTCTTTGGGATTTCTCCGGCTTACAATGAAATTTACTTGGTGCGGAAAAAGGATATAGCTTCAAGGGCTTAACCCTTCAGATTTAACTATGGAAGATGCAGAAGGTTTTTATATACAGACAAAGGGGACCCACAAAGGATTAGTGCTACAATTAATGGAAGTTTCAAATGAAGACTCATCAACTACTATTCCTGAGAAGATTCAGCCACTATTAAAGCAATTTCACACAGTTTTCAAGAGCCAAAAGGACTTTCCCCACGCTGAAGTCATGATCACAAGATTCCTCTCATAGATGGCACTAAACCAATCAGCATTCGATCGTACCGCTATCCTTACTGTCAAAAGAAGAAATTGAAAGAATAGTGGACGAGTTGCTGAAAAATGGATTTATACGACCTAGCCAAAGCCCTTATTCTTCCCCCGTATTATTGGTGTGCAAAGCGGATGGCAGTTGGCGAATGTATGTTGACTACCAGGCTCTCAATCAAGCCACCATTAAAGATAAGTATCCAATTCCTATAATTGATGAACTCTTAGATGAATTGGGAGGGGCCTCAATATTTTCTAAGCTTGATTTACGATCGGGGTACCATCAAATTTGTGTAGAACCTCATGATATCCCGAAAACAGCCTTCCAAACCCACCAAGGCCACTGTGAATTTTTAGTAATGCCTTTTGGCCTTACTAATGCCCCATCCACCTTCCTAGGGCTTATGAATGATATTTTTCGTCCATATTTACGAAAATTCGTTCTTGTATTCTTTGATGATATTTTAATATTTAGTAAGTGCTGGGATGACCATATTTTACATCTGGAAACTGTACTGAAGCTACTCCAACAGCACCAATTGTATGCAAAGATGTCAAAATGCAGGTTTGGATGTTCAGAAATAGAGTACTTGGGACATATCATCTCCTCAAGTAGGGTCCAAGCAGATCCCAACAAGATTTCTAGTATGTTACAGTGGCCTTTACCTACTTCACTTAAGGCTTTGAGAGGTTTTTTGGGCCTTACGGGTTACTACCGCAAATTCATTAAAAATCACGGGAGCATAGCAGCCTCCCTTATTGCACTACTTCAGAAGGATGCTTTTCAATGAAATCCAAAGGCCATGGATGTCTTCCACCAACTCAAAAAGGTTATGACTACTTCCCCGATTTTGGGACTCCCAAATTTCTCAAAAACATTCATTATTGAATGTGATGCGTCAGGAAATGGCATTGGTGCAGTACTGATGCAAGAAGGAAGACCTTTGGCCTATTTGAGCCAAGGACTCAAGGGAAAGAATCTACATTTATCTACCTATGAAAAGGAGCTCCTTGCTCTTGTCATTGCAGTAAAAAAATGGAGGGCCTATTTATTGTGGCAAAAGTTTAAGATTTGCACCGACCAACAAGCCCTTAAATATTTGGTCGAGCAACGAATTGGTACACCAACGCAGCAGAAATGGATCTCCAAGCTGATAGGCTATGAGTTTAAGTAAAATACAAAACTGGGCATGAGAACAAAGCTACAGATGCCTTGTCCAGGATGGGGAATGTGGAGCAGACAATCAATGCAGTAACTCTCACACAGTTGGAAACACCTTGGATTGATAGAGTAAAAAAGGCTTACCCAGCAGATGAACTTCTTCAAAGACTTCTTAGGCAGTTCCAAGATGGAACCCTCTTGGATCATAAGTTCCAACTATGGCAAGGCATAGTACTCTACAAAGGCAGAATCTATCTAGGCACTAGTCGAGAGCTTCAGTAGTTGGCCCTACAAGAGATGCACAATCACCCGTTAGCAGGACATTCAGGATATCACAAAACCTTAGCCCGAGTCAGAAAGAATTTTTACTGGCCTGGATTAAAGGTTACAGTCAGTCATCATGTACGAGAATGCGAGATCTGCCAGCAAAGCAAAAGTGAACATAACCACCCCGCAGGACTACTTCAGCCTCTACCCATCCCCGAAAGACCATGGACTGACATTAGCATGGATTTTATTGAAGGTTTGCCTCAATCCCATAACAAAAATGTCATCATGGTGGTGGTCGACCGTTTAACTAAGTACGCTCACTTTATTGCACTCAGCCATCCCTACACTGCCACTACTATTGCGGGACTATTTCTCGACAACATCTTTAGATTACATGGTATTCCTAAATCTATTGTAAGTGATCGAGATCCCGTTTTTATCTCTCATTTTTGGAAAGAGCTCTTCCGATTATAATAGATTCAACTCAACACTAGCACTACCTACCATCCGCAAACGGATGGCCAAACAGATATAGTCAATCAGTGCCTAGAGGAGTACCTTCACAGATTCACCGGGGACAAACCCAAAGCTTGGAGCAAATGACTTTCTCTTGCTGAATATTGGTATAATACCAATGAGCACGCCTCAACCAAAACAACCCCATTTGAAGCTGTCTACGGCTACCAGCCTCCTCGTCTACTTCAATACACCCCGGGAACAACCAAGGTTCAAGCTGTTGAAGATGTGTTGAAGGATAACCTGATGAAAAAAATTTGCAGATTTAAATCGGACGGAGAGGGAATTTAACAATGGCGATTGGGTTTATCTACGGTTAAAACCATACCGTCAACTCTCAACTGCTACTCGAAGAAACCAGAAACTTGCTCATGCTCCCCGCTACTATGGACCCTTCGTGATTGAAGAAAAAGTTGGAAAGGTTGCCTGTCGCTTGAGACTACCACCAGAATAAAAAAATCTACCATGTTTTCCATGTTTCTTCCCTGAAGAAAAGACTGGGTTCTTCTTCTACCCTGCAGCCGAAGCTTCCACCAGTTAACGTAGATGGTTCTCTCTTCCCAGAACCAGAAAAGATACTAGATTGTAGACTTAAGAAACAAGGACGACGAGCTACCACAGAAATTTTGGTAAAATGGTCTGGTATGAGTGACGAGGAGGCGACTTGGGAGAACATTAGTGATTTCTGCAACAAATTTGGGGCCCTTGGGGACAAGGTCCTCGAAGAGGGGGAGTCTGTCATGTTACCGTCAATTTAAACCAAGCAATTGTCATCACGTGTTCCGTCAGAAGTCCAATTCCAACATATTCAATTCATGTTAATTTTTAGTCTTCTTTTGACCGAGTCTTTAGCTTAGGTTGTTATTTTATTTAATGGGGTTAGTGGTGTCCAGTTAGTGGGTAAACATGGTTGTAGTGGGTCCAGATTTATTTGTTGGTTAGTTATTATTTGAGTTATATTTCATGTCCTTTTATTTGATCAATGAAACATTAGAATTTCATTTGGCTTTATCGTATATTGGAGGCACTGGTCCCTCGAAGTACCAAATTTCTTTACTTATATTCGAATGTTTGTAACAGTGGCTGGTGCTACAGATCGGGCCGAAGAAGAAAATGGATGGTGGTGTGTGACGGATGCAGGTGGTGGCGCTGAGATTTGACTGTGAAGTTGCAAATCGAGCATATTATTGTTTGTGGACAGGCAGATTATTGTTCTCGATTTTTTTGGTTGTGTCTGGCTGTCTGCTGATTTTGGCGGCGTGGTTGTTCGTGGTGGTTGGTTGTGGTGATTTTGGCGGTGTGGTTGTTCATGGTGGTTGGTGGCTGTCGTGGTGTGGCGTCGCGGTTGTTGTGGTGGTCGTGGTGTGACGTCGCTATTGTTGTGGTGGTCGGGGTGCGGTGTTGCGGTTTAGGGATTTTTTAGTGGGGTTGGTGGTTGACGGCGGTGGCGGTGGTTGTAGTTGTGGATTGGTGGTAATGGCGGCGGTGGGAGGCAAAGCGACGGTGGTCCTGTGCTGGTGCGCTAATGTTGATCGGTGATTGCTAGCGTTTTCCGGTGCCTTTTGTGTTCTGTGTTGGGCCAGATTTTGAATTAGGTGATTTTTGTTTGTTGCGTTTGTTGTTGGTGGTGGTGTCCATGTCAGTGGTGGTTGCTGGTTGTTGGGTGATCATCACAATGTCAGTGGTGGTGCCACTGTTGTGGATTTGTTTTGTTGGTGTTTTTTGGGCAACGTGGCAACAATTTTGTTGAATATTGTTGGTGGTGGTGGTTTTGGTGGTTGTTGTTGGAAGGGGTGGTGCTTGGTGGATTGGGGTAGGTGGTGGATTGTGACCATTAATTTGGATATTCTATGACTAAAAAATAACGTGTGATCAATAAATTGTGACTAATAATTAATATGTGACCTAAAAATTTGAATTGTGACTTATGAAATTTGTGATTTGTGACCGATAAATGAATTTGTAACCAAATTGTATACAATTGCAATCAAGTTGTGATGTATAATTTTTTTTAATTTGTAATCGATGAACANTTGAATTGGGGTGGGGAGTGAAATTAAGAGGGATTGTAACCAATTTTTTGAGATTGTAACCATTAATTTGGGTATTATGTGATTAAAAAATAACATTTCACCGATAAATTGTGACCAATAAATAATATGTGATCTAAAAATTTGAATGATTTATGTGATCTGTGACCTATAAATGAATTGTGATTTATAAAATTTTTGATTTGTGACCGATCAATGAATTTGTAACCAAATTGTATACAATTGCAATCAAGTTGTGATGTATAATTTTTTTTAATTTGTAATCGATGAACAAATGTGACTTATAGAATTTCTGAATTGTAATCGTAAAATAATTTGTGACCTATAAAATTTTTAATTTGTGACTTATAAAATTTCTGATTTTTGATCAATGAACAAATTGTGACACGTAAAATTTTTAAATTGTGACCATAAAATAATTTGTCACGTTTCAATGTTTGATCTGTGATCGATAAACAAATTGTGACCTATAAAGTTTTTGAAAAGTTGTCGTAAAATAATTTGTGACATATAAAATTTATGATTTGTGACCAATTTTATGAAATTTGTTATCAAATTATATAAAATTGTGACCTTGATATTTAATTAACAAAATATATGTTTAATTAATTATTATATAAATATAAAAAACTCAGAAATTTTAAATTATAAACTTAATAAATTTGAAATTAGTAAAACT
>CAIGRH010241326.1:0-15427 GCA_903798295.1 Fraxinus nigra | reverse complement strand
AACACAACCCAAAAAAAAAAAAAAAAGGCTCTATATGTACTCAAGCAATCTACTAGAGCACGGGTTGGCAGGTTCAATAGAGCTATGGTCGAAATGAAGTATCGACAAAGTTAGGCAGATCATACTCTCTTTGTTTAGCACTCAACATCTTGAAAGGTTACTATTCTAATTGTCTACGTAGATGACATAATTGTTATGGGAGATGATTTGAAGGAAATAGTATTGCTAAAATAACCAAGCTGCAGAGTTTGAAATAAAAGACCTTGGGAGACTAAAGTATTTCTTGGGTATAGAAGTGGCTCATTCGAAGAGTGATATTTTATATCACAATAGAAATATGTTCTCGATCAACTAAATGAAACCAGGGTGCTAGGATGTAAGTTGATTGATGCTCCTATAGAATAAAATCCCAAACTTGGCGATGTTAATGAGGCGGCAATTGCAGACTAAGGTATGTACCAAAGCTAGTTGGAAAGTTGATTTACTTATCGCATAGAAGACCAGATATAGCATATGCTCTGGGTGTCGTAAGTCAATTTATGCATTCACGGAGAGAGTCATCTTAGCACAGTATATAGAATTCTTCTGGACTTGAAATTCATTCCTGGAAAGGGCATTTTGTTTAAAAGAAGTACCGAGTTGAGAACATGATAATCACTGTTTAGGTTCGGGTTGGACAACTGGAGTTTTTCACATAAACATGTGTGTCCATATATTTTTTTAACTAATGGGTTTTTATGTGATTGTTTGATCCTGGACGATGGATTCTTGTCGTGATGCCTATATACTGCCAGTCAAATCAAATTGGCAAAATTATTGAGATTCAGTTATCTTAGTTAAGCTACAGGCAACATAGTGAAGTTTAAAATTTGTTTCATAGTTCTCGTAGGGAATTTGCTCGTCTTTATTGCAAGTAAATTTATTTTGTTTATACCCTACCGTGCTCTTGGTTGGGGCCTTATTTCCCACTTCATTTTCTCTGCTGTTTTTGTAGTAGAGTTTTTTGAGATACCTTGCCATGTTCGGAATATTCAGGGGAAGAAACTAATATTGCTTCTACAGCAGTCTATGATTTTTTGGGCTTTTCCTTGCATTTCAGTATGTAAATGGGAATTTTGTGAAGTAAAGCTTCTGATAGAAACCAATGCGTGAACTACAAATATTTTTGTTATTATCAGAGATTTGGGATGCACTTCGGGCAGCTGCTGAGGCTGATATAACTCTCGCACAAGCAATTGTGGAAAGTGCCGGTGTAATTGTTCAGAACCCCGACCTAACTGTCTGCTACGATGAGAGAGGTTTGCATTCTAAGTTGTGCTCTTCCAATCAACGTCTTTCAAGTTTTTCATTATGTTGACCCGATAATTAATTGCAGGCGCGAAGTACGAGTTACCTAAATACGTTTTGAGTGAACCAGCTAACTTGATCCGCGACAGTTGAAAAGAGTTCTTTACCGAGATTGTAAATCTGTAAATTACTGATGTCGTTCTGTTTCCAGGTTCATCCCATTTTACTTCAGTTTCCTCGTTCTCTATCCATAGTAAAGCTCTTTCCCATGACAGGAAATTGCAGCAGTCCTTTTCTTGTCAATGAATATACATTGCGCTCTTTTCCAAGTACAAAAGAGCAGGTCATATAGTACCTTTTTTGGCCCAAATGGACATATATGAATAAGGTTTTTGCTAAGTATAGGCGTATCAATACTTGGGTTAAGTACACTTTGTATGGAGTTAAATCACATCTTTAAATCATTCGAATCTGCCTCTTTTATAGGCTACCTCCTATCCTTCATCGTACAACATGCTACACATGCCTGTACATCGTTGAGAAGGGAAGTTTGCTTTGAAATCGTCTTACCGTTACCCACCATTTGCTCGTTGTTTAGCATACTTAATAGATTTGACGTGGCTTGATTTACGCGTCTATGCACGACAGGTATAAAGAGTAATGTTATTTAGTACCAATTTTGTTAAGCATTAGTTTAAGATGAATTATTATTTAAAGATGGCTTGACGGTGCTTAATTAATTAGTAGCATTGCACAATCCATAATTTTCCATGGCTTAAGCTAAGGTAAGATGTAAGGGACGGCGGCCGCAAAGATGCGTGCGAGTAGTTTGCTTCAAACAGACTTAAGAACTAAGAGGTACTATTCCCAATAAATAATATTTTATTACAGTAGAAATAAATCCTGGTACATGTATCCAAGATGTTGCCTCTTTGGAACTAGACATGCACGAACTTTTCAATGCATGAGTATGATGCTCTCCACTGCTTTTATAGGTCTATGGAGTGTGGAATCTTTAACAAAGGTCAAGAACTGCTGCTATCATTATATTTTAGTTTCGAAACTCAACACTTTGCAATAATTAATCAACTTCGTTCTCTTTAATTTTAGGGATAATTGTGGTTAATGTCTAGGAGTTATGGATATTGTCGTATTCGGGTCTGTCTGACTTTTGTTTCTCGGCGTTTGGGTCCTCCGAGCTTAAGTTTCTTGCACTTGTGTCACCGCTTGACTGTTAATTTTTATTTTTTTTATAAATATTAATATACTTCTAATTTTAGTTAATAAATAAAATAATATTTTATTTTTTCTAAAAAAAGTCTTCCTTATCCCATCAATCTGATTCTCTAATGTGCGAAAAAGATGGCGAATCAATATGTCAAAAGAGCATTATGTATTGTATTGATAACGTCCAACAGCAACTGAAGTACTAAGAATTTAGCATATAATAAACTAGAGGCCCTTTTGTACAAATATAATAAATGGAGGAGTTTTGGTACAATTTTTCCTCTTAAGCGTCGCATCCAATGAAATGATAACCTTGGAGTTTTTCACCTGTCCTGTCCTGTGTTGAAATCGTAGGTGTTGAATGGCTAAACCTCGTGCATTGCCCATGTAAGTTGTTATGCGTTTCTTTTCAGGTAATAATTATTTATTTTTCGAGTTTGTTTGAACCACGTTATTTCGAAAGAATGTATTCTGGAATAATAGATTTATGGAAATGTGTGGTTGAAAAAGAAGGAAAAGTTATTGATGTGATAAAAAATATTATTTTATTGAAAAATGTGTGATTGATAATGAACAGAAGATTGAGAATGAAAATTTTAATATGTACCAAATAAGGGCTATGCCTATATTAGGTTCACCTTCTTTCAAAACTCATTTTCAACCACACATTTTTTAATAAAATAATGTTTTTTATCTTATCAATAATTTTTCTTTACTTTTTTCATTAATAATATCCATCAAACATGCCCTAAGTGATGATTGATTACTTTACTTGTAAGGCTTTTGAAACTGTGGGAGTAATTTACAATTAAATTATTCAACCTTTTTTCTTTTACTTAGGTAACTATCTATCTTTCTATAATGGAAAAAAAAAAGTATAGAAAACGCCAAGGGACTAAACGACAAAAAAACGTGGTCTTGTCCATCTTCAATTTTTTTTAATTGTCAAATGAAACAAATTCATCGTCCATCATCATGTTATTTTGACTATCGTTTTAATTTTTGTTTTTAATTCTCGTACTCATTTTTAATGATACATTTATACAATAATATATTTTGCACATAAATTTAAATTTTTTTCATACTTTTAAACACATATTATTCAAAATAAAGATCATCAAACAGGGATTAATTAAATAGATGAACCATAACATGAACGGAAATATTTGGCATAACAAATTAATTTAGAATTCTAAAGACAGAAGTGTCTGTTCGTTGGCGAGCCTTTCAGATCGGTGAACAATTAATTTAAGTTGTCATATTTAGCTCTTGTCTTGGTGGAATTAAGAGTGGACGTGGTTTGATTCAGTCCAGTTCTGAAGGAAACCAAATTGCTTTAGAATTGGACCGAGTACTAATGTAAATATTAGAAATGGAATCATTGGTTATCTCACTATAGAACCAAATTGAAATTGAACCAGCTGATTTCGATTCTGTCCAGTCCGCTTCTTTATATTGAAAAATTATAAAAATAAAGTATGAAACTAATTGTCAATTGAAAATAAACAAAAATAAAAGATGAAATCACTTGTCATTCTTTAATCTAACAATACAAAAGAATCAATTGAACGGTGCAATAAACAAAAATCGAATCCAAAGTTAAGATCAACTCATAAAGGCGAAAAAAGATAAATTATTAAATACAGTATCAACGATAAAATTTCGATTGAAAAAATAATTTTTAAGAAAAGAATCTTGTTACATGTATATCAAGATTTACATAATAAATTAAATAACATCTCAAACACTTTACCATTCGACATTTTAAAATAAAAACAATTTTTTCATCCAATTTTTTCTCTCCACATCGTATTATGTACAAGTAGCAACATTCTTAAGAAAACTCGTCTAACAATAACCTAATTATCTTTAGTAATCTTCAAGGATGTTGATTCTTGATGGTCGATTACTTTGGAAATAACGAAAAATTTGAACTCTTAAAAATATTGAATTACAAATATATTTTTTTTCCTATTGTGTTGCATTAAAGTTATGAATTTGTAAAATATTTATAAAATTATTTAGATTTGAATTTTGATTACCATTAAAGGAAAGAAGAAGAAGCATATACAAAAATTAAATTTTAATGTGAGAATAAATTTGGGGTCTAACATTCAAAGATTTGTGTATGCAAAAAGAGAAATTGGGGAGAACCCATTTCAATATTGATTTTCAAAGTAGTACCAAGAATCGGACTGGAATCGACCGATTCTTGAATCATTGTCCCAAAATCGACTCATTTAATAGAGGAACGGGAATTGAACCAACCAGTTCTATTTGATTTGGTTCGATTCCTCCGATTCCCTAGAAAAAAAGTCCATCCCTAGGTGGAATTCTCACAACATTTAAGCAAAATCTCAACTGCGAAAATGCGGGTGGGTCCCTATGTCGCTGTCATTATTAACTCGAAAAGATGCAAATTACTGTACGTGCCCTTCTCTCCAATATAATGAATTAAATGTCAAAATGGTACATAGTTAGTTTTGTAGCTACTATCCTGATCAATAAGTGCAGCTGATTTTTGGTACAAATTTTGATTAAAATTTGATGAAAATTGCTCCCAGAGAGGAGTTTAGCTTCGATGAATGATAAGTATCAATTGATTACTACTTAATCGGTCAAATTATTCTAACAAGTGAAAAATCTATGTCTTGAAAGTTGAAACAATATGGACAATGCTTAGGTCAAATTTTTGGATAGAATAAAGCCTCACGTACAGGAGGCATTTCACAGGGGCCTACCAGGTGAGAGACACTGGCGGGCCCCACATGTTTGAAAAATAAAAATAAAAAATCCACCCCACCCCCAATGCCGTGTCTTCCCTGTAAACACACCACCCATCCCCCTGTAAAAAAACCCCCTGTACTTGTAGCACAATCCTTTTGGATATTGCTCATCCTAGTAAGAAAAGGACATTAACACTCGTTAGCTTTTTCCCAAAACTAATTAATTATAATAATCAGAAGTATATATCGGCCATCATTGGTCAGTCAAATCACACACGTGAGTTGTGACCTTGGACCCTAGTTGATTATCTCTTGGATTCTCTGGCACTCTCGATTGGATTTTTATTTTTGTATTTTTATCCTTTGATCGTAATGATTTCTTTATAGAGATCTTGAAATTTTAAATCATTTTGAGTATTTACGTCTTTAATCAATTTGTTTATTTCAATTTAATTGTTGTTTACATATTTGCACGCCAGCTCTACTACATTGATATGTCCGAGTATATAAAAATTTGTACTCAAAAGCAAGTCCCACCAAAGTCTGAAAATACCCTTTCAATAATTTTACTGTCAACTTCGTACACTTGGAGTAGAATCCTCCTACAGTGCTGCACAAATTTCCCAACTGCCCACTAACCTTTGTCCTTTATTCAATGGTATCACTATCTCAGTATCTTGAATTCAACGGACCTTTCGAGGGATAAAATTTCAAAACTAATTTGCAGAATTCTATTGAGCGATGATGTGTTTTGAAGGACATAAGATTTCTTGATTAAGCCAAAATTCGTCGAAGGAGCAATCCCACTTTCCACATTGAGTTGGTGAAAATATGTGAAATTTCTTACCTTTCATGGATTAAATTATGCGACCGAGGATATGTAGCTAACAAATATTGCACATCCACCACTTAACCATAGTCATATTTTTAGTTAACGGACGTTCATTAATATATCAAATTGTCGGAAAATCTCGAAATTTTCTATGGATATTATTTGAATTTTGCTCCCGTTTTATAACTTTCAATATTCTTTACAATCATAATTAGAATTATGTCAAAAAAAAAAAAAGAATTAAAATTAAAATAGCTCAAATCATGAAACTAATGGCTTGTTTAAGCCTCATTATTTTTTTTCGGTGTAGAATGCATTTTAAAATAATATATTGATTGAGAACATATGATTAAAAATGAAGGAAATTTCTTTTTGGGTTGCGTACAATATTATTTTATTAAAGAACGTGTGATTGAAAAAAAAAAAGAAAAATATATTTTGAAAAAAATGGTGATCGAACAAGGGCTAAAATATCAGATGATGTTATTATTATTATTATTTTTTTTTTGATGAAAATTAGAATATGTTTGGCAAGTATTTATAAATGATTTAATTTAGAAATCAATAGAAATGAGTGATAAATAAGTAAATAATATTTATGAATGTCATGAAATGTGTAAATAAAAATAAACGTGTATGAATTGCTTAATTTGTAAATAGATAAAAATGATATTGGATAAGTGATTATTACTTATGAACTCGACGCATTTTCCTTGCTGTGTAGCATATGCAGCAGCTCACCTCACCTCACCTCACCCCACGCCATCCAACCCAACCCCAACTCACGATTTCTCTCTCTACATATATACACACTATACTTACATGTGACGTTTATACTGTTTTCTTTAACCCTTCTCTAACAGCACTCCGAATCTCACCTGTAAGCAAGACGACCAGTAATACCAATTCAAATTTCCACAGCATTCGACTAATTGTTTTAATTTTCTCAACTCTTTCCCTAGTAAAGCCACAAACAAAAAACACACAATATTTTATATATAATATACATGGCATATGCGGTGTCGTCTATCGTTTTCTTGAAAGAACCCCTGGTGAAATTCATGTGAAAGTATGGAGAAAGGGATCTGAGATAGTGAGAGTTAGAGAGAGAAAGATATGCTCAATGATGGCAACGGGTCACTTGCCTAGGAATCCTTTACAAAGCAGTTGCTTCTAACTCTATGATTCAGGTGAAGGTAGTGTTCTTTTGAGTCCTTTTTTGCTTCTACTCCTTTCGAAGTTATGCTCTTTAAATCTCTGCCTTTTGAATTGTACTTCCCTGTTATTGTGAATTTTTTATGGCGCTTCTAGTTTTAGTCCACAAAGCTAAAGAGTGAGAGTGAATGCAGTATTTTGATTGGCTCAATTCAAAAGAACTGGAGATTTACTATTTAAATTCTTACTCAGTCTCAGTTTTGGAACTAAAGTAAGTTACGTGAGTTTTTGACTGTAAATATTGGATTTTTATGGTGTAATCTGAATGGGATTCGGTTATTGCTCTGTATTTTGTTTATGTTCAACTGTGGGTGGCACATGATCTGTTTGGAAGGATTTGTTCTTGGTGGGGTTTGTGAGTGTCGTCATTGGACCCGAGGCTGATTTTCATTGTAAGTGTGGTGTGATACGTTGGTGGGTGCTTCATATTGGAATATTCAGTGGCTTGGATTCGACCATTGTAATTGGGTTGCGTAGGTTTCTTTAAGCAATAACTAGAAGATCTCGGACGGTTTGTAAACCAAGGATATGCATTATTTCCTTATACCTTGGCTTAGTGCAAGAACATTTCGGTTATTGGTTCGATTCATGTGCTGATCATGACCAGGGCTGTTCGCGATCGAATACTTAAGGATGTGAATGGTAACATTAGTGATCATCTAAGAAATCACATTCATTTGACGAATTGCATTCATTTGAAGAACCATATGCATAAGCATAGCCCGATTTTGGCTGATAGGGCCCTTATGAGGGACCTCGTTGTCCTTCAGAGGTCCAGGTCTTTGAGGGATCCGTCCACAAGTCCGCCTTCATGGCGTTCTCCTACTGTTGATGCGCTTCTCAGAACAGGTGAAAAGGAGGCCATGGTCGATGGAAGACCGTCCGTAGGCATGGATTGTCCAAGAGATGGTAGCAGGATTGAGATGAGCTCACCTCCAATAGCAGGCCAATCTATTCGTGAGGTAAGCAGGCATAATGATCGGGCAGTTCCAGCTGTGAGCAACCACAGTAGCAAAAGTGTTACTCGGGAACGTAGAAGAGGTGAAAGAGAAGAGTCGAGTAGAAGATTTCTGGGAAATGATGTCATTGGCTGGAGTCATGATGAACATCTACGAGACAGTAATGACATAGCACATGACCGTGTTTCTGGAAACTCTGATTCAAGAGACAAAAATATTAAACATAGAGGGAGAAATAGACAAGATGTACACCCGAAGACCCTTTCTGATCAATTAAATGAGTTCCATGCAGAAAACGACGATGCAGCCTCCTCCTGTAACCATGGCAATGGAAAAAATGCTCAAATTGAAAAGAATGATGAAGCGGCAGGAACCACTGCAGGTGGCTACAAAAGCAGTCTGAATAGGGGGAAAAGGCGTAAGTTTCGAGGTGTAAGAAGAACTCGGGCCACTGTGGCTAGCGAAGATGCTGGTGCTCAAAATGAAATATCTGTGGCCTCTAATTCATTTGCCCAAGGTGGAGCACACCAGAAATATCAAATGGAGAAGATGAATAAAGAGCATGCTGATCAGACTGTTACTGGCATTCCAAGAAATGGTTGCGGTATTCCTTGGAACTGGTCAAGGATCCATCACAGAGGGAAATCATTTCTTGACATGGCTGGACGTAGCCTTTCTTGTGGTTTGTCTGACTCAAGGGTAAAGATAGGTAGTTCTAATCCTCAAGGGAGGGATATCCTTGATAGGCCAGTCATGTCAGAGCATTCAAGTTCGTCTACTAAGTCTGATGCAGAAGCATTGCCTCTACTGCTGGATGCTTCTGAATCTCAAGGAAGTATGGAGAATGCTGCTTGGCTGCATGATTATTCTGGGGAGCTGGGGATTTATGCCGACAACCTACTAAAACAGGAAGTTGACATGGACCTTGTCTCAGAAGGTAGATCCGGCGAGCAACACAAATTTCGAAGGCATCGCAATGGCAGGCATCAAAATCTCACTCAAAAGTACATGCCAAGAACTTTTAGAGATCTGGTTGGTCAAAACTTGGTAGCACAGGCTCTTTTCAATGCAGTAATTAAAAGGAAGGTCAGTTTGCTCTATGTGTTTTATGGGCCTCATGGAACTGGAAAGACCTCCAGTGCACGCATATTTGCCAGAGCATTAAATTGCCAGTCTTTGGAGAATCCCAAACCATGTGGCTTTTGCAATTCTTGTGTTGCATATGATGTGGGGAAGAGCCGAAATATAAGGGAAATGGGCTCAGTAAGCAATTTTGACTTTGAAACCATTACTGACCTTCTAGACAACATGATTCTTTCCCATCTAAAATCTCAGTACAGAGTCTTGATCTTTGATGAATGTGATACATTGTCTCATGATTGTTGGAATGCAATATTGAAGGTCATTGACCGAGCTCCTAGGCGTGTCATTTTTATACTCATCAGCTCTAGTCTCGATGTCTTGCCTCATATCATAATATCCAGGTGCCAGAAATTCTTCTTCCCAAAATTAAAAGATGCAGATATAATCTATACTTTACAATGGATTGCTACGAAGGAAGATTTAGAAATTGATAAGGATGCGCTAAAGCTTATTGCATCAAGATCAGATGGATCTTTGAGGGACGCCGAGATGACTCTAGAACAACTGAGTTTGCTTGGGCAGAGAATCTCTGTTCCCCTGGTACAGGAACTGGTGAGTTCTGTGTGATTTTTGCCTTTAATGATTTCTTAAATATAACTCTGAATCTCACTTCATTGTAGGACATTATGACTTGCTAATGCCGCTATCGATTGCGGTTGCTGATTATGTCAATGCGAAGACTTGTTCATGTGATATAGTCATATAGGATAAAATAGACATGTTAAAATTTTTGGTTAAAATTAGGTTACCTTTATGCCATGTTTTTCTTGTGGCAAAGATGCTTGTTTTCGTTGCCCTCATTGCACAAGATATAGGCACGTTATATATCCTAATTGCCCAAGTATTGGCCAAGCCCGTGACTCCTAGAAATGTTGGTGCTTTTTATTCATTTTTAGTAGAGAATGAAAAAAGTGTGTTGAGAGCGAAAGAAAAGATACAAAGGGAAAGAAGAAAGACTGAAAGAGTAAGACATAAAGGAAAATGTGCAAGAGTTAGGATAGAGTAATTCCCACGATAAAGTGAGTTCAAGATTTGGTAGATAGAAAACTTGGGAATGAATGGGGCTCGTGATTTTGTGAGATTGAGAGAGATACTCAATTGTAATCTCTATGCAGAGCTATTGACCTATTATGATCTCTCCACAGGCAATTGCTGAACCACGTAAATTCTCCTCTGTTTTTTGTTGCAATTTTAATTCTTCCACCGTGCCGCCTTATTATTGGCTTCCATTGTTGCTGTAGTCACCATATTTGCACAACAGCATTCCTTCAACATGCATAAAAGTTTCAAAATCCTCTTCCTGCATCATATTTCTGTGATCCGGACATCCAATATATGTGCAATTTTTTATTTTTTTGTGTTTACAGGTTGGGCTTATATCCGACGAGAAGTTAGTAGATCTACTTGATTTAGCATTATCCGCGGACACAGTCAATACCGTGAAGAATCTAAGAGAGATCATGGAATCCGGTATTGAACCATTGGCATTAATGTCGCAACTTGCTACAGTTATAACTGATATTTTGGCTGGAAGCTACGATTTTATTAAAGAAAGGCCTAGAAGGAAGTTTTTTCGGCGGCAAGCATGTAAGTATAATTTTCTAGGACCATTTGGTCTTTTCATATTACTTGCGTGGGCACGTGCGATGCACGTGTTGTGTTTTAGTTGGGTATTTAATAGTGTGGAGTGATTTGAAGGTATTTTTTTTACTATAAATAAGGTATTGTTTATATAATTGTAAGAAATGAATTTTTGGTTAGTTTATATTTTTTATGTTGAGTTTTGAGTTTAAATGGCAAAATTTTATTGAAAAATTAGTATTTTAATAATAAGAGTTTGAATTAAAAATGTATTTGTTGTTTGGTTATTTGAGTTTATACATATATAAATGAGGATGAAATATAGTAGAATAGTTATAATTTGAATATTGTATAAGTGTAACCAGATGGGATATGTGTTTGTGTGTCGCTAACCGGATGCTTGAATCTTTGAAAAATGTAATTGAAATTGATGAGTGTGATGAATAGCATAATTGACAAAACTACATGGTAGTTGAAGATAGGCAGTTTTCGCTATAATGGATACGATGAATTCTAGTACTCATCATCTTTCTCATATCAAGGCCTCCCAAAGAGAGTTATAATAGACCACACCCACCCTTGAGAAAAAAAAAAAAGACAAAAAAACCAAATACTATAACAAAGAAAAGCAGCCACTACAGTTTTGGCTTCACTTGCTCTTCGGGAAATAAAATTAGTAATTAAATAATAGTGCGTCGCAATATTACTAAAAAAAAAAACAATCACATTTTCATTTTATTTTGTCCTTTCTAGTAACTTTCCAATTGTTGCTCTATTTCAGCCTAAATGGTAAATAGACACTCTTATTGGAATACTGCATGGTAAAATGGTAGCGTGCAAATCGACTGGAGATGACAAATTAGGAAGAGCACTTCAAGTGTCTATATTATAATTCAATGCAGATATATCAGTGTTACATTGGAAAGGCTGACATTTATAGAAGAAAAAAATGTTTATTAAGATGGGATAGGGAATTCCAGTGCATTGAAGCTGCTAACTGTAATTAATAACAAGAATTGAATTAGAACAATAAACTATTGGGTAGCGAGAAGAAGGGGTAGTGGATCGGTGGAGCAGAAAGAAGACCTTGTGTTTGCATTAAAGCCTTCTGTGAAAATTTCTGAGTAAAATCGTATAACAATTGAAATTATAAGAAAGAAATGACTTTGTATTAGATTATTATTAGCACATAAAAAAAGGAAAAAAAAAAGAGTTTAAAAAAAAAAAAAAGAAGGAGATACGGCGTGTCTCCGTAGAATTCGGAGTGCCGTGTCTCCAAATTCTACGGGGACATGGTGTGCCATGTCTCCGTAGAATTCAGAGTCTTCACTTTTTTTTTTTACAGTTACTTTGCCACTGCATTTTCCCTTTTTCTCTGTTTTAGTCAACAATTGTGGGTAAGGAAAAAGTCTATATTACCCTTTTGTTTGATATATATGAGGATGAAAAATGTTTTACAAATGAACAGTAAATAATGAGGATAAAATGGAAAAACATTAATTGGTGGGGATAAAATGAGAAGGCAAAATGCTTCACAAATGAACAGTAATCTGTGGATTCGCTCTTTTAATATAGTAGGGATTTAAGTCTATGTCTAATACGTCATGTCGGATTTCGGAATTGAGGATATGAATATAGTTACATAGCTGAAGTAACATTGACGGGGGGTAATGTAACTTTCATAAAATACTTCAAACTAGATACTCTACGACTTTTCTTAATGCACTACATTTAAGGTTTCCATTTTCATTTTTTTCTAATTACCATTAAAAAAAATGTATGATGTCCAATCTTTTCTAATCTAAATTTATAAGTTTCAATATTTAAGCAAGCTGGCCTCTCTTTACTTTCTCATCTTTTATCAATTCCTCTCTTTTCCTCAACTGAGTACTAAAATTTGTTAATTTCAGTATCAAAAGAAGATATGGAAAAACTCCGTCAAGCTCTGAAAACATTATCCGAAGCTGAGAAGCAGCTGAGAATGTCGAATGATAAAATAACTTGGCTGACGGCGGCTCTGCTACAACTAGCTCCTGATCAGCAGTATATGCTACGAAATTCCTCCACCGATACTAGTCTTAATCCTAGTCCCCCAGGATTAAGTGATTTTGCTTTAAGAGATGGACCAAGGAAAAGTAATGTCAAACATACTGAAGTGCCTAATTTTCAAGCTGGAAGTTCTGGGGACATTTATCGTAGTGGTAAAATCAAGGGTATCAGCATAGACAGAGTCTCTCAACAGGGGTACAGTGCTTCAGAAGATAAAAATAAAGCAACGGGTGTGCAATTACAGGGTAAATTTGGTCATGAAATTGAAGAAATTTGGTTGGATGTGTTACATAAGATACCAATAAATAGCATAAAAGAGTTTCTATATCAAGAAGGAAAGCTGATCTCAGTCAGTTTCGGTGCAGGTAGGATTAACTTGCATTATGCCTTTACACAAGTGACATACATCCAATTTTCTCTTGGTTTTTCAGCTAGTTTTTGCTTGGATATAATTGACCTCAATTTTAATAGAAATAATTTTCTGTGCACTGTAGCTTGAAAGGTTTTGGAGGCCATTAAAGACAAAATTCAAGTTAGATGTACTGTAGTTCTTTCTGTTTCCCTTTTGGTTTGGACTATAGTGACAATTAATTGTTACAGTGACGCCCGGTTTGTGATTATTTTGATTTTTGAGATAGTAATTGGTATCTGAATGCCTCTGCAGCAAGACATTTAGTTCACGAAATATTTTTTTTCTTTTTTTTAACTGTATAACAAGTTCTTGTATGTCTAAAGATTCATATTTTTTGCAGCTCCAACTGTTCAACTGATGTTCAGTTCACCGCTGACAAAATCTAAGGCAGAAAAATTCAAGGAGCACATTTTACAAGGTTTTGAGTCAGTTCTTCGGTCCCCTGTGACTATTGAAATTAGATGTAAATCAAGTAAAAATGTTAGGGGAGGACCAATTACGTTACCTGCATCTCAGGAAATTTCATCTCGCCCACTTGCCAGTAATGGGATGCCTAGGACAGGTAATCTTCAGCAAAGTAGAGATGGTTCGTCTCAAACCCAGTTTGAAACGACTGGAATGGGTCGAACTGAAATTGTTGAAGTAGAAGCTTCTCCAAGAGAACCTAAAGGGAGTGATACAAAAAATGAAAAGGCACACTATGACCAGAGAAATATGGGGATTTCTTTTGCAGATCGAAAAAAGTTAGGCGAGAGAAGTCAGAGTCTAAGCCTAGTTAGAGGCAAGGTATCCCTTGCTCATGTAATTCAGCAGGCAGAAAGATGTTCACAACAAAGTGGATGGTCAAAGCGCAAAGCTGTTTCTATAGCTGAAAAGCTCGAACAAGAAAATCTGTACGTAGTTCTTTTGTGATCCTCAAATCTTATGACACTTATCTGCTGCGTGTGTACACGTCCAAAAAAAAAAAAAAAAGATAAAAACACCCTGTACAATCATTTTTACCATGATATTTTACTGATATGGTTCTGGTACTTATTCTTTTGCAGGAGACTGGAACCAAGATCAAGAGGCTTGCTTTGTTGGAATGTTCCTGGAGTAACCCGTCGAAAGGTAAAAATAGTTTTAAGATTTGATAGGGTGTTTCAAATTGTCTTATATATTGGGTTCAAGAATGTTATCCGANAAACACCCTGTACAATCATTTTTACCATGATATTTTACTGATATGGTTCTGGTACTTATTCTTTTGCAGGAGACTGGAACCAAGATCAAGAGGCTTGCTTTGTTGGAATGTTCCTAGAGTAACCCGTCGAAAGGTAAAAATAGTTTTAAGATTTGATAGGGTGTTTCAAATTGTCTTATATATTGGGTTCAAGAATGTTATCCGAATTGAATTACTTGCACTTTTAGCATTATTTTTATGGTTTGCTTGGATGGAAGCAGTTGGGTATATTCCAGTTGAGCATAACCCCTCCATTTGCGTTCTTGACTAGAAAAACTTCTATACTGACTGCTCGTGATTTTTATTTCCATTCCTGTCATTTTTGTTAATGAAAAAATATAGCTGTCTACGAATGATTAAAATCCTAAATCAACATCATTGATGTTATGAAGCCTGTGATTAGTTCCCCATGCATGATTCGGTTCCAAATCCAGTTTATATGTCCATATGGGCGGCCGGTTTCTCGACCTATGATTTCTGAAGCAAGTTACACCACGATCTTTCATTTGGAACATATAAATCCTCAAACCTTTTGCTTCAGCAGCACCGGTTATCCCGGTGACTTTTCCTCCCAAATTGCTGTTTAAAATGGCCTGCGACTGTCACACGTCGTGCCCTTCAAATGGTGAAACCATTGGGCCATTAATAAGAAGTGAAACTAAAAATGATTCACCAAGAAGTGAGTGATTTTAGGATCTTATAATTTGTTTGTGTTGATTGAACTCACGTATATCTGTGTATGCAGCTTTCGCGCTTGAAAATCAGAACGAGGAA
>CAIGRH010241288.1:0-12612 GCA_903798295.1 Fraxinus nigra | reverse complement strand
GGCTCAATTGCCACCTCTAGGTTGTGGTAGGTTGGTTGGTAGTTTAAAACTTTGTCAAATCTTATGATATTGCTGTGGCCTTTTTCTAATGGAGTAAATTTGTTGGCAATATGTCTTATATAGAATTTTAAACTATTTTGATGATTAATTTTCTTCTAATACTAAATATTTTTAGTAAAATCTGGTAAATGTATTTACTGCAATGATATTTGGATGGATGGAAATCCTATGGACTAGTTTTTTAGATAGGGATATCAAATGATTTTGGATTTTTGTTGGGGAAGTCTAATTTGGTCATGGAAGAGGCTAACACATATTTTGACATCTCAGCATATTATATTTTTTAGAAGAGATGATATATTGAGATGTCAAAAATATATTAACGAGACAATAAGTTCTAGACAGCAGCTTTCTGTTCCTTGTGCACCCTAGTAGAGCTGCTAAATAATGTTTGATTTTGAGGTAGTGGAGGAGATAAAAGTCACCGTGGAATGAATTCCTACTCTTGTTATTACTAATTTGTAAAAACTAAGGATGAAAATGGAGTCATGCAATATCTGTAATTTTGGTAGGAGTAATGCTATTCATAGCAGTAGACGTAAGTGGCAGCTTATTGGTTCAAATAACAAGTTGTACATGAATAACATTACTCTAACATTGTTTATTTTGTCGGGAAAATAGAAGCAAAGGTTCCCGAACTTTGGCGCGCATTGCATCTTGGTCCCCAATCTTTAAAATGTAGCTTTTACATTCTATTTTTCATTTTAGTTGCACCTATATACCTATTGGAAAAATTTTCCACTGTCTTCAGTTAACTAGCTAAAATTTTATCGAAAAAATGGTAGGGGATTTCATTTAAAAGGGTTGGTAAAACCAAATATTTGTTTAAAAAGTCAAACATCCTTGTTTTTTAGTTAGAATGCCCGAATATATAAAAAATGGAAAATACAGTTTGTAAATGACTAAAATGTCATTGTAAACAAAAAGATATTATTGCCCCTAATTCCATTGTAATTTCCATTTAACCCTGATTGAATTCTACCTTCCATTTCTTCTACAAAAATCGGCTCTACAGGTATGCAACCTCTTTTCATTTTCTTATCATCATTTTTTCTAGGTAATGAAACCATAAATTGTGCATTCTCATTCCTATGAACAATCATTTGGTTGAGTGAGTAATAAATTCTTATAACATTTTTGTTGGGCATTTGGAGAAGAAGAGAGGGTATTGTAAATTTTCAATATTTGAGTTCTTTTTTTTCTCCATTTTTTTTTGAATCATTTCTTCATTTTATTGTATATTTGTTTATGGAGTTCATTTATCAACAATGATTTTGAATTCATTTGATCATTGGATTAGAGATTTGATATGGGTTACTTCCCAACCTTTTTCTCATTATCCCTTATTTGTATAGTGAAATGTAAGATGGTAAATGTATGTTTGGCTATTCTTTTCATTGTTCTACTGTAAAACATACATTTGATTTTCTTCTGTACATAACGATTTAAATATCATTTTCTAAAATCCATAACGATATACATATCATTTTATCAATACTGTACGATGTTTGTAATTTGATGAATTCTTTACGTTAAATTCTTGTTGCGAAAATAATTTCTTATATGGAATTGTATGATAAAGTCAAATAGATGTTGAATGTCGATACAAGGCTGTACAAAATAGAGATTTTAACTCTTGTCCCTATAAAGTCTAAAGCTCTAGCTGCTCCGACTGTGACAACAATGTGAAGTGGTTTGTATCGGTCTATAGAGAAACTTATCTTTGTTCAACCCTTTCGAATGAAGTTGTTGAGAATCAAGAAGAGTTTGGTGATGATGGACTTTTATTACTAATAGAGGGTGGAGAACGAATTGTAAATTTGAATAGCAAAGAGAAACATGTTTGAATGGACAACGATGGTAACCATAACAATGGTAATGAAATATTTGTGGATTGTAATGATTTTGATGTAAATGAAGATAGTCCCCGAAGAGTAGATGGCGAAGATAATTCTCCTGTATCAGACGACAATAACGTGTAGTTACATATAGATGAACCTTGTAGTCAAATTGTATCTAGAAGTGTAAGTTCGCTCCGTTGTTGAACATCGGTAAGAATTTTGGAAATTGAAGATGTGCAAGTCAACTAGTTGTTTCCATCAAAATATGATCTAATATCCAAATTGTAGTTGCTGGCTGTGAAGTGTCACTTTGAATATAAAGTTAAGAAGTCAAATAAGAGAACTTATACAATTATTTGTATGGATAAAAATTGCAAGTTGTGCTTGCGAGTAACCAAGATCGAAGAAAGTCTTATTTTCGAAGTTTGAAAGTACTCTTGCTCCATGAGTGTTCGTCACAAAGACCATAGGCATCTATATAATTACTGGAAACCACATCATCCCTAAATATCAAGATGACAGACCAAGGGTCATCATTGATGACATTTGTCAAGAGTTCAGCATAACCGTAAGCTATACTAAAGCATATATGGCTAAATATTTTGCTTGCGGGCAGATCCGTGGAAAACCCCATGAGAGTTATGTGAAATTGACAACATATTTTCATGTTTTGGAGATGCAAAATCCTAGTATGCTAACATTCATTCATACTACAGATGATCGGCACTTCAAGTACTTTTTATGGCCTTGGGACCAAGTATACATAGATTCCCCAACTCAATGTGACGGGTAATTTTTGTAGATGGTACATTCTTGACATCAAGAATGAAAGATACTCTACCTGTAGCAACTTGTTAGGATGCAAATTTTCAAATATTTCCACTCGCATGGGAAGTAGTTAATTCAGAGAATGATGAATCCTAGACTTGGTTCTTTCAGAAGTTGTAGTTAATAACAGGTGATACAGACGAGCTTATGATTATATCTTACCGTGCAACATGTATTAAAAATGGAGTTAGAAATGTTTTTTAGTTTGCTTATTATGGTAATTGCACATATCACCTACAAAAACACTTGAAGACAAGTTTTCCACAGAGTGATCTTGCAACTTTATTTAGGGCAATATCGAAGGCTTATACTGTAACAGAATTTGAGTCCAACATGACAGCTCTACGCAATAAAAAGAAAGGTGTCAAAGAGTACCTATTGGAAGAAGATTTCCATTATTAGGCTAGAGCACATTATACTAGGATATGTTACAATATCATGACTACAAATAATGCGGAATTTCTAAATGGCTTGTTAAAGAGTGCTCAAGAATTTCCATGGTTGATTTGATTTAATATATTCGAGAGACTGTAAAAGTGATTTTATGAAAGACATGTTGAAACTGAAAAAAGTGTGACCCACCTCACAGTCACCTTTAGAGAAAAAGATGTGCATGAAATATAATGATTCAAATGGGTTGGAGGTGAATCGGGTATCTCCGAACATTTATTAGGTTGGCGACAATTTAGAAAACCACTTTGTGGACGTGGATGAAAAGACCTGTACGTGTAGGAAATTTGATTTGGACAAGTTCCCATGCGCACATGCAATTGCTGCAGTAAGGTTTAAAGAAGATGACGACTATAACCTATGTAGCCCTTTTTATACTAGTATTTGTTGGAAGCAAGCATATTTTGCATTCATATACCTTTTGCTAAACGAGGTCGAATGTAGAATTCCCCAACATGTGATGGATAGATAAGTATTGGCACAAAAACAAGGTGGACGACCGGCAAAAAGAGGAAAATATCAGCTAGAGATATGCGTACACATCGTAAGTGCAGTAGGTGCAAGAAAGCTGGTCATGTTCGATCCACTTGTATGGGCCAAGCAGCTGGTAGTGAAGCTTAATGTTGTAATATTGATGTGACTTGTAGCTTTATAATTTTGTACTTATTCGAATCATAAAATGATTTGTTAGATTTTGTAGTTATTGTGCCGTTAAAATGTTTTTGTACTACTAGAATGGAATTAAAGTTATTTTATGATCCCGTGTTTATTTTTTTCCAAGATTAAAGTCGAATGACATTTATATCGTTACAATAGATGTGAATGTCGTTCAAGTAAAAAAAATACACTCATTCGAAAAACGATAGTGAAATCGTTCCCGAGACACAAAACGATATAGAAGTCGTTCCAATAAGAAAATTACACTAACATAACGATATTGAAATCGTTCCTGAAACACAAAACGATTTACATACCATTTCAATATCAAATACACACCGCATCATTGATTTTCATAACGAAATGTCGTTATGAATGTAAATAACGACATAGAAGTCATTTTACCAATAGGGCAAGCGCCACCATGAGTTAAGGTGCGCGCCAACTGTAAATGGTTACTCTCAGTACCTCTCATTAGCTGGCCAGGTGCGCAACAGCTTTGCAGTTTTAGGCACGTGCATGGCTAACCTTTTGTTTTACTTCAATTTATTCCTTAAATTAATTACATCCCATATCCTTCAAATTTCATCTTACAAGTTTTTGAATTTTAAATTTCATTTCAATTATGCACTCTATAAACTACAAGTTTTTGAATGTCGTTTCCTTTTATTAAAAACAAAATTGTACTCGTTTCAGTTAAAATCATAACTAAAATAACATTGATATCATTTCGTTTTTATATAAAACAACAATGATATCGTCATAGTGTTAAACCCACAATATAACGTAACGACATTTATGATGTTTCAAAACAAATTTGATGAGTTTGAAATCGTTTCGATTCAAATTGTAACCAAAATGACTTAGGTGTTATTTCTTTTCATATAAAACGACAATGATATCATTGTAGTATCAAACACACGAAATAACGTAACGACATCCATATCATTTCAGTGCAAATTTGACGAGTTCGAAATCATTACAGTTCAAATAATAACTACAACGCCATTGATATCGTTACGTTATTTCGTGAGTTTGACACTAAACGATATCATTGTCGTTTGATATGAAAAGAAACGTTATCCATGTAGTTTTAGTTACGCTTTCAATTGAAATGAGTTCAAACTCATCAAATTTGTGTTGAAACGATATGGATTCCGCTACAATATTTCGTGAGTTTGACATTACAACGATATCATTATCATTTAATATGAAAGGAAACGACATATATTTCATTTTAGTTACATTTTCAATTGAAATGAGTTCAAACTCCTCAAAGTTGTTCTGAAACGATATTGATATCATTACGTTATTTTGTGGGTTTGACACTACATCGATATCATTAACGTTTGATATGAAAAGAAACGACATCTATAAAGTGGAAGGACCTGTGATGCAATTACTTGGAAGACTTAATTGAAGAGAAAGTAAAAGTCATCCAAGCGCGTGCCTAAGCTTACAGAGATGGCGCGTGTCGGAAGCTACTAAGAGGCACTCAGAGTAAGCAATTACAGAGAGCTCGCACCTTAGAGTATACTGGGCACACACCCTGTTTGAAGAACGATTTAGATGTCGTTATTCATAGTCATAACGACTTTTATGTTGTTACAAAAATCAGTGAAGCAGTGTGTATTTGATACTAAAAAGATATCTAAATCTTTTTGTGTTTCGGGAGCGATTTCAATATCGTTTCGTTTTGTGACTCATGAACGATATCAATGTCGTTATTAGAATGAATGCATTTTTGTACTAGAACGATATTAAATACTTTATGACACAAGAATGAAGTACTTATTGTTAAGTGAATATGCATTATATCAACATCCTGGACATATACAATATGTAAACTTGAAAGATATAAAAGGTCACAGAAATATGTAAATTTCAATTATATTCAATATCATAATAATTACAGTTGCAAATGCACTAACTAGTAGCTAGGCAATATCCTAGAAATATCGATATCTAAAAGAATATCAACTACTACAGTAGAAAGAACCAAATAATTACAAAATTTTATCAAAATATCAATAAATATAACAAAACACAATCTAAGGCTCGAAATCACATGCCAACAACTTTGCAGCCAATTTCTTCCGCCATATTGGTACATAATCCAATCGAATTGCATTTACATCCATATTCACTTGCAGGAATTCTATGTCTTTCAGTGCGAACATCCAGTAGTTAGATATACAAAATAGTTGAGCAGTTATTGTATTAATTCTCAACATTTAAAATAATGTAGTACTGCTAATTATGAAATTAGTCAATCTTACCCATTTAATTGTTGGGGAATATCTATAATTTTCACAAATTTGAACTTCTCTATGCTATATCTATCTTGACTTGTGATATGGAATCTTATCAGCAATGGAATATCCTCTTGTAGAGGCTGAATGTAAGCTTCCAACGCTGCCCTAAGATTGTGAGCCTTCAGACTATCGAACATATAAATTGCTCGTTCCTCCAAGTTGATTTGAACTGCGAACCAATGGTTGTCGATACAGTAAGGAATATACTAATATCTACGGTCCTTCCAAGGTTTACCGAGCTCCTGAGTAGCCCTTCTCACGTAATTGATCAGACTCTTACTAACATTGAGCTCTTTACTCGATTGCAACTAGTCATGTGCATTGACAATAAATTGATAGAAGAAAGTATCAAATATTCAACAATCTTGTCGGAATAAAATGAAAAATTTGAAAGCCCTTTCTCGTATCTGGTATATGGCCTCGTTCATAATATGCACAAAGGAACTAATTAATACAAACCGAATTATTGTGTAATATTATCGTAAAATCATTAAAGTTGTATTACTTACATTAGTAGTAATCCAACCATCCTCATTCAAAAGGTTGATCAATTTTTTGTTTGAACATCATAAAAGCTCAAATGTATAACTTCACTGCGCATACAACAAAATTGATACAAAATTATATTTATGTAATAATATCATTACTTTCCCATGTACTTCCAACTACGTGTAATATCCACCTCATGTTTCTCAGGCTTCACAAAATCAATGATGTCTTTCTCTACGTCGAGATGCTCCTCATCTAAGATTGTTTATTTTCCAACACCTTCGACTATTTTTTTCCTTTTCTTGCACCTCCATATTATCCCCAGATCAAACCTCAGCTCCATTCCCTCCTACAGTTTTTTCTATGACATCATCTTCTAACTTTGGGTCATTCTCAAACTCTTCCACCTTTCTTTCATCTATAGGCATATCCATCATATCATCAAATCTAACCTTCTTTTTCAACCCACCCTTCGGTTTATATTCTGGTACATTACATGTGCCACTAGTGGCACCATAAAATGCACTAGTCGCTGAATGGAATCAACTCGCCACAGCCAATTCAACCAACCTGTCAACATTTTTCTCCACCCGATCAAGTCGAGTTGATATGATTGCTTGTAGCATTCTCTCAAGTTTTTCCATTTTCGTTCTCAATAAATTCTCTATGTTGATCTCATGAGATACTAGTGGTAGTTGAGATGCTCTGGGAGAGTGTTGGTTGAATGTATGACGTGGCTCGACATCACGCTCAACCTAATTTCTGTTGGTGTCAACTCTTTCCAATAGACTTCCCCGACTTCGAGTTTAGTGGGAATCAATGTAGAATTAACCTCCAATTGTAAATATTAAATCGTGCAAATCATTAGTCATCCGCTAAGCTAATTTCACAATTTGTTCCATTAAACTTTAAAAAAATGAAATTTACCTCTTTAGATTTCAACACATTATCAATGGCGGCATACGCTAACCTCTTCGTCTTTTTCCAAGCAACCATTCTAGGAATTGCATCTGAATATTTTGTAGCAAACTTCATTCCCAAAGTTGGAATCGCTTCGAATGCCCAAATCTATTGTAAAATAAACATTATTATCTTACGACACAAATTTATATATGAAAAACAATACAAGTCAAGTGTATTGTTTGTTCATACCATTATAGAGAGGAGAAAGCCATGTAATGAATACCGACAATGTGACTGTCCTCCGATACCCAAATTTGTCAATTTACCTCCCATTTTACATTTGAATACATTCATCGTGTACTCAAATGAAGATTTCCCCATAGATACTTCTCGAATATGTCCAGTGATGTGATCCAAGATGCCGTTGCAACACAAGCCTAAAGAAAGATCCATTGATTGTTGAAGTAGGACCGATGACTCGAGTGAGGGTAAGGTGAGTGAAAGAGGAGATGACATTTCTTGTCCAAGCTATGATCGACGATATGGCGTTCGTCATGAAGAATGCAGCAAGTTCCATGTTGGGGTCGAGGTCAGAATCGGGATGGACGACCTTGATACAAGTAGTCGAAAACGAAGGTGGAACCTTGCATTATGCGACCGTATAGTGCAATGCACCATGCGGTCGCATGGTACATTACCGAGACTAAAAGGTCTCGAATCCTGAGACCTATGAGACTAGATATGGTTAAGTTTTACAAAAACTTTCTTTTTTGCCTTTTTTTCCATATTTTGTTAGAATCCTATTATATCTCGAACTTTGGTATCTTAGGCAAGTTAATTACGTTTTTACCTAGTTTCTAGGGTTTAGTATAAATACTTTACTCAATTCATTGGAGATTACATGAATTACAATAGCGGGAACCAGTAAAATTTGCTAGGCTAAGAATAGACTGTAATCTATATTGTCTATAATGGAGATAACTGGCTTGGTCCTGAAGTTTTTACCCAATTGGGTTTCTCCGTCATCAAACTTTGAGTTATTTACTACTTTCGTATTACAAACTGTAGTGATTTAACTTATGATAATTAAATTGTCTGTTTAACCATTTAGAAATTAATTAAAAGTGACTTGTTGCTTTAATTAGTATATTTCCGCACGTAAAGTCAAACTTAGTTAGTAAACTACGTAATTTTCACATACCAACTGCTCACCATCATTAGAGGAGAATCCTTTAGGTTATTTCATATAAAACTACTCCTCTAAATCACTATTGAGATATGTTGTTTTGACATTCACTTGTTGTAACTCAAGGTCAAAATGGGCTACTAATGTACTTAGAAAATCTTTCTTAGATACCGGAGAGAAGGTCTCCATGTAATCAATTCCTCCATTTTGAGTAAATTCCATAGCAATAGGTTTTGTTTTGTATTTCTCAATATTGCCTTGCTAGTCTTTCTTAGTCTTTAAGACCCATTAACAACCAATGGCTTTAGCACCACTAGGCAACTCAACAAGATCCCAGACTCCATTACTCTTCATGAAACTTATCTCTTCCTTCATGGCATTGTACCATAATTCCGACTCCTTACAACTCATGGCCTATAAAATGATTTAGGATTATTTTCGGCTCTAATATTGTGGCCAAGTTCTTGTAAATCACTTTATAATCACTAGGTATTGTTGACCTTTTGGGCTTAGTAGATCTTCTTAATGTTGTAACATCATCGTCTTGAGAAGCTTGTGGTTCAACTGTTTGTTCAAGAAATTCTGGAAATTCCTGAATTACCTGATCTACTTGAACATTGTCAGCAGCTTGTGGAATTTCAACGATTGGTCGTTCAAAACCTATTTGTATTTGAGGGATGCTACGAATTAATTTGTGACTTGAGGTGGAATGTTGAGATTCCAAATGATCATGCTCAGGAACTTTGTTCCTAGTTTAACCGCTCCCACTAACCAAGTCATTATTAAGAAACTTACCATTTCTTGATTACAATCCTAGTGTTGTGAGAAGGATAGTACAATCTGTATCCCTTAGACCTTTCGGCATATCCATTGAAATGCCCACTAATGGTCCTTGGGTCCAACTTCTTCTCTTGTGGATTATAGATTCTCATTTCAGATAGGTATCCCCAAACGCGCATATGTCACAAACTTGGTTTCCAAGTTTTCAACAGTTCAATGGCATCCTTAGGACAACCTTAATTGGAACTCGGTTTAATATATACACAACTGTCTTAAGTGCTTTAGTCTACAAGGATTTAGGAAGATTGCAGCTACTAATCATGCTTAGAATCATGTCCAATAATGTTCTATTTCTTTTTCCTGCTACGCCATTCTGGTCTGGTGAACAATGCATGGTATATTGGGTAACTATCTCATGATCTTGAAGAAACTTAGCAAACGGACCAGGTGCTTGTCCATCCTCTGTGTATCTACCGTAATATTCTCTACATCTATCTGATCTTACGATCTTAATCTGTTTCTCATATTGTTTCTCTACTTCAGCTTTAAAGGCATCCAACACTTCGCTCTTATTATGAAGCAAGTAGAGATACATATATCGAGAGTAATCATCAATAAAGGTGATGAAATATTTTTGACCATGTGAGTCCATGTCTGGACTACATATATCAGTTTGTATGATTTCTAATATGTTTGAACTCTGGTTGGCACCTTTCTTAGACTTGTTGGTTTGCTTTCCCTTAATGCAATCCACAAATATATCAAAATCAGTGAAATCTAGAGTACTGAGTACCTTATCATTCACTAATCTTTTGATTCTATCTAAAGAGATATGTCATAATCTCCGATACCATAACATAGATGAGTCTTTATTAATATTACATTGTTTAGTGCCAGTATAAACATGCATTGAACTATAAGTGATATTGTTTTGTAAATTAATATGATAAAGACCAACAGACAAAGTACCATTCCTAATACAAACAGAATTATATAATAAACTGAATGACGTGTTTGAAAAATTAAAGGAATATCCTAATTGTACAAGTCTGGAAATAGAAATCAAGTTCTGTGAAAAACTTGGAACCTAAAAGATCCTATCTAATTTCAAAACAAAGCCACTACTTAAAGTTAAAATGCACGTTCCTATAGCCTCCACATGTGAGCCACTCTTGTTTCCGGATAAGATATTTTGCTCACTACCTACTGGCTTCAAGGAGTTTGCAACATGGATTGTAGATCCAAAGTCGATCCATCAAATGTTAATATTTACATTAACCATAGTAGATTTATAACAAACAAATGAGGTGGGATTGCATTTATCCGCGCAATCTTTCTTTATGTGTCCCTTATTTTTACAAAAGTAACACTTGGCCTCTTTCTTAATATCAACTTGGGGTGGGATTTTACCTTTCCTTTTCTGATTGGCTTGAGCCTTTCCATTCCCATGGTTGTAGTCAACATTACACATTCACCTTGTTCCATTATTAGTTTCTCTTCTTCTTGAACACACATAGTCATTAATTCATTAATTAACCATTTATCCTTTTGTGTGTGGTACGAGATTTTGAAAGGTCTATACTCTTGTGGGAGACTATTCAAGATGTAGTACACAAGGAAGGAATCAAACATCTTAACCTTGAGTTTCTTAAGTTAAGTTGTAATAGCTCTCATCTGCATGATGTGCTCGTGCACACCTTTTACACTGGTGAGCTTTAAGGATGAAAACTTCATTATAAGGGTGCTTGCTAATGCCTTATCTGAAGTGACGAATTGATCATCAATGGCTTTTATCAAGTCTTTGACTTTGTCATGCTGATCGACGAAACCACGTATACCAGCAGAAATCTTAGTCTTTATGAATCATGCTGAGACGATTAGATCGCTCCCATTTTTCATAAAGTGCAATGTCCGCTACAGTGCTGGTATCGGTGATCTTAGGTGGTTCGTCTTTTCTAATAGCATAATCAATATCCATCTACCCTAAATGGAGAAGAATTATCTCCTTCCATACTTTATAGTTGTCACCCTTTAATTTGGGAATATCGAAACGAATATCAGAGAAATTAGAAGGTTGTGAAGCTGCAAAATATTAAAAATTTCGTATGTTAAATTGAGGCATTATTGTAGATTGCATATTTTACCATTGTAAGTCATGCTAAAATTGAATATAATGACATAAAAATTGCATGTGGGCTAAATTTTTAATTACAGTATATTCAATTATCCTTTATGGTAGAATTATCATATTATGTACTTGATTCATATAGGTACATTATGAAAATAATTTGATATTCTATCCTAAAACCAATTTTTATAATAAAACTATCAAATTATGCACTTATTCATAATTCATGTGGGCATATAATGAAATAATTTTATATTTTATTCTAATTAATTATATAAATATAACAAAAATTCATGTGCTATAAAATTCGTTATATCCAGTATAATTAATTACAATCTAATTCCGTTAATCCTTATGTGACCCTAAACTTAATATATAATTTTATNACTTAATATATAATTTTATTTAATTAAAAATGTTGTGACTAAGCATTAATAAATAACACTATACAGATCACTAGACATTATCCTTTTATGCATAAACGATTAACTCAATGTGAAAAAGATTCTAATAGCATAATTTAAACTAACAAGTTACGATTATGCACAAAATATTCTCATAGATATTATAAATTGTATAAAATAATTTGAACATAATTGACTCCTGCGAACTAAATATGAACATAGTTTAAAACTTTAAACATCCTAAATTGCATATATTATTCAAAACATGAATAATTAGCATATGCAAATTTTTTTTTTTTTTTTTAAAAAAAGGGTATATATTTAAATAAACAAATACTGAAGAATTAAACTGCATAATTGGCCAAACAATAAAATTGCATGTTTGAATTCTATAAGTTGGCAATAAATAATTGCATAAATACTTTGCAAGCATTATGTAACTAACAGACCCAATGATGATAATCAGCCCAAAATCAAATTATAGGTTACGGCCCAATTATTAAATTCTGGAAATAGGACCAATATCCAATTGTATATCTTTTCCAAATGGCCCAAATAACAATCACTTATG
>CAIGRH010241148.1:0-12499 GCA_903798295.1 Fraxinus nigra | reverse complement strand
ACACGAACAAATGTTTACTCAAATTTCGTTCGAATGGACGTAAGAAATATTGGAATCCTCCAATTAAAGGGAAAAACTTAAATATCATATTAATAAAAAACGAATGCGATATTTTTACGACGTTAACATGTATTTAGATACTCAAAATAAATTATAATCATATAAAGATCTTAATCTATAGATAAATCTAATAAAACCAAAAAGCAGCAAAAGACGAAAATACACTTAAATTAACTAAAAATAGAAAAATGTTAAAATAGACCACTAAACAATGGAATCTGACCCTGAAAATTTGACAATGTTGGTCGAATGTCATGATCGTCACTTCGAAAAAATTGTGTAGAATCGAAAAACGCTTTCAAATTGTACTCATAAACAAAAATTCGACACCCGAGCTGAAAGTTATGCATATTTTCGAATGTCATTCTTGTTTCTTCTCTTTTCGAATCGGTTTAGAATTTTCACTTGTAATTGATCCACATACAATACAACCAATAATATTCTTAATTCTTAATATCGTCTCGTCATTTTTAATCTTCTTTACCATACATGCAAGGACCTTACTAGGCATACCCAAATGCTCTGAAGTGAAAGACGAAACTAAATATGCACTAATGAGCAATGCGACTTAAAAACACTTGCATTAATATAGACAAGAGTTCAAGACACTATCTACTTGTATCTGTGCTACCTAATATGCATTGTGTCTGTTCCGAATGGGATATGAAACAAGAAACATGGCTCCATTCTCAAATTCTTCAAATGCGTCCAGAATTTTTTTTATATTTTAAAATATAATAAATAATATCGAAATATAATATATAGAACAGTAAATTGAGATATTTTAAATTTCTTCATGCTCGTTGCCATAGTCCCTGCAACCATTTGAGGAGTTAAATGTTTCATTAGCCACTGAACTTTGGGTTATGTCACGACTTACTCACCGAACTTTCAAGCTTTTCTTGATGGCCACTATACTTTGATCCGTTACTACCCATTACTCACCGGCTCTGTTAATTGACGTGCCTACGTGGCAGACGAAAAGTTTGGCTGGTCGGTTAAATCCTTACAAGTAATAAATGTTTTTCCAAATCATTGACCACGTCAACATATTAAAATCGTGTTTTGATAATTTCATACACGTTTAAACACGCCCCAAGTTTTCACCTTCCTCCCAAATCATAGACATCTTTAGTGAAGAATTGAAGAACCCTAGCTTCATCCTAAGAATCTTCTCCCATATCTATCTTATTAGTTCGGAAAATCCATTACTCCCAATTATGAGGCGAAGTCTTATGAGTTTCAGAAACCAATAGAATTTTTCTAGGTAAACAGCGATATCTCAAAGCAGGTAAGAAGACGTGCTCGCTATTTTAATTTTTTTAAATTTAAACAATTGAAAATATAGTAAACGAGAATCAAATGATATGGCTACTTTTCTGTACAATTTCTTTATCCAGTGGAGTTATTTGATGAAAATAAGCAAAGGTGAAAATTTGGGTAGATCCATGTGGGCATTGTACGTGTTCAGTTGTCCCAAACTAATATTGTGCAGATCTTGATTATTAAGAGCTCTAATGTTGAATGTGTTGATTAATGGAATATTCCATATGAAGTAGATTTGGCATTGTGCTCGATTATGTCACTGAATTGTCTCCTTGTCGATATAGACAAGCTGGGTTCATTCAAATATCAAACTTAAGACTGCATCTAACAGTTTGGTATGATATTTTGTTTTGTTTTTTTCCAGATGTGCAGGATTAGATAGAATAATGCTAATGTGTTTCAATGATTTCACCAGTTATACACTTAAGAAGCAACATCTATTTTATTTCAGCCATTAATTAACCATGGAATAACTTGTAAAACATGTTGATATAATTCATTTTGCACCTTCATCGGTTTCTTGGCTTTGCTGGTGATGTTTAGTCAAGTAAAAGTGAGCGACAACATTTGTACGTTTACTACTGATCATCCATTTACTAGTTGGAATAAATATAATTTTTGATCTGATTTTATTTTCATTTTTTAGCTGCATCAGCATATTATAATGGGGAGGAAAGAACAAAGGGATTTGTCATGGTTTCCAAAAGTCGGGCCACCACTTGTTGGATTGTCCGATGAAGAAACTGTGCCTAGTATGCAGTAAGGGAATTCAGAAATACGTGGAGGTTGGAAAGGGTACTGAAAACTTAGGACGACTATCCTTCTGTTGTACTAACGATTGTACTCATTTCAAGTGGCTCGACGAAGACGAATATTATCAATATGAGGGTCAGTCAAGTGCTACATCGAAAATTTGTCGGGTTTGTTGAAGTATGTTGCTAAAATAATCAAAGAAAATGACGTGGATATCTCTGTCAAGTTTACTTTCATCAAGGGAAAATGAGAGAAGGATAACGGGGAAAAAAATGGAGGAGCTCCGTGAAATTCAACCATTTATGTTATTCTCAAGTTTATGTAATTCACTAGTTTTGTAATTTGTTCATAGATATCGAACTTCAGATTATAGGTTAATCCCAGTAATTTGGAATTTATGTTTGTAATTTCAATGCTTGTATGCAACAAACCTTGTAATGGAGGTTCATATTAATCTATCATTGTTGTAGTTGTTCCTTTTAGATAATTATGATAAGCTTGTCTCTAATGCCGTTTTGATTCCTGGTTTTTATGCTCTACAGGTTCTGAATTTTTTTTTTATGTTTTCTTACCCTAATGAAATCTAGCTATTTTCTTGTATTTCAGATTTTCTTATCCGTTTTTGGTTATTTGTGACAACATATATGTAACATAAGTTCTTGAGTTGTTTTGAATGCTTAAATTTGTGAATGAGGATGTTTTAGGTGCATTTGCTGCATAAAATATTTAAAGTTGGATGACAATAGATTTGTTTTATGAATTCAATTATTGAGGATTTGCTACAATAATTCAAATTTCTTTTGTGAGGATGAACATCGGCATGATTTGCCTTTTTTGCTCTCTAATAGTCCTACCAGCATGATTTTTTGTTTATAGACAAATTCATGTCATTTTGGTGCACCTTAATAAGTATATATATACTGTGTGTCATTGACTAGACTTGTTTGACATGGGTTTTGTATCAGTAGCTGTACAATCTGGTGTGCCTGTAATTGCTGATGGCAGTATTTCAAATTCTGGGCACAGTTTCAAGGCTTTGGTCTTAGGGGCATCAACTGTAATGATGGGAAGCTTCTTAGCTGAAAAAGGGCTGACGATCACTTACATAAATCGGGTGCTCAATTGCATTTTGTGAGGATGAAAAGGGCTTGGACTGTGAAGCATTCTATGCATAAGTGAAAATCAGAACCTACAGCACACTTGACACGAATTCTCCCTGTGATGTCTTTCTTACAATAGTTGCAATGGTACGGAGCCGTTTTCCCATCATTGGTCCCTTGACCTTATTAAACAAGAGGCAATGTCATAAACAGGGGACAAACAAGTAAAGTCAATGCCAAAAAATGCATTGGACAAATTCATATTTCAAAATAAGACTGATACTTGCATTTCTATTTAAAAATCATAAACATGAGACAAACAAGTAAGTCAATGTCAAAATATATACCCAAGATGTCGCTTAGAACAATATTTTCACAATTTACATGCCTAAATCCTTTACACTAGACAAAATAATATTTCAAAAGTTATTCCGAAAAAATCAGTGTAGTGTGGCTTTCTTCACACGCGCCCTCTGCGACATCTTGCTCGACACAGGCCTGCTTTACTTCACTAAAAGCGTGTCAACAACTAGTTGGTTGCAACAAAAAAATAGAAGGCAAAAAGGGCAGCAACTCCCATAACAGGCAGATTCTGCATCCCCCATGTCATTTAAGTCATCCACAACATCGTCAAAGTTCACATCATCGGTTGGAACATCAACAAGAACGGATTGCGTGCACATTGTTGCTACTGGACCAGGTTTCAGACTGCTGGATCGCGCTTCACGAGATATCATCAGGATTGGAATGAAATCGAAAGTTTATTCGTTCCCAGGGTTGTGTTCCTTTGATGCTCGTTGTCCCCTGTCTGGCAACATTTTACCATGCATAATGTATACATCACATTTTCATACTTATTCACATTATCCATAAAATATGACGATAAACATTTGCAAAACTCAATCAAACATTTACTAACTCATTCGTCGACTGCTCTATCGCAATGTATGCCAACTGATTCTAGATTTCCTTCAAACCAATCATGTTGACAAAAAATAAAGTTATATTATATAAATCGAATTATCACATCCAAGAAAGCAAGATCCTACTCACAGAATCCAGTGCATCCAACCTAGAGTGGTATTGCTTGTTGTGACCCTGTTGTCCGCATAATGTGCATGTCATCTTCAATCGTACCTTTATTCGAATATAGGTCTTGTGAATGCACTATCACGTCTTCATCTGCTCCTTATCTCTGATTTATTTGTTTCCTACCCTTTCGCAGTACATTCCCCGACAGTGGAGTGATATAGACCATAACTGCATACCGTTAATTGGATGCATGATACTATTGTATCACCTCATATACGTCTCTATCGTGTAGCAGCTGTGAACGAAGTCTTCCAGATCATTTCTGCATTCCCTAATTAATGCCACTGTATGCATGCAAGGTATGCCTGTAAGTCTCCATTCTCTTCATGTACAAGTCATGTCCTCTAGATTGACAACATATGTCCTGAAGCTGCATTCAACTTGCCATTTCGAACCACCAGAAAAGTGCAATGTACATTCACACAATTTCTCAGCAATCTTGTGCAATTTCTTATCGATCTTTGGACACAAATGTCCTGTACACCTTATCATCGTGTCTCGGTGCTTTCGAATCATGTTCATGAAGGTTAATTGTAGTGAAGTTAACAGCGATAGAATCATCTTTTCCTTATGAGACCGCAATATCTTATTGAACACTTCGTATAGATTGTTAAGTAGAATGTCACTCTTCCATTGAACTAAGAAATGTGATCTACTCCATTCTTGAGGGTTCCTCTCTATAAGCCATTTGTATGCCTCCTCACTAAGTTGTCGAATTTGTTGCATCCAATGTTGATAGTCAGCAACAGTGGTCGATTTAGCAGCACACCATAAGTAATTCTTCAGAATTTTACTTTTAAACCCGGAAAATAAAGAAGTTCATGTACATATGTCGTACACAAAACCGATGATCATCCATAGGGAACAACTCGTTTATCACATTTTGTAGCCCCTTCTATTTGTCGGTCATTAGAGTCCAACCTCTTCCATCTCCAATCCTAATATCCTCTGAGAGATAGGTGAAGAAACATCACCAAGCTGCTATATTTTCATTTTGAACAATTGCATAGGCAAAGGGATAGATGCATTCATTAGCATCAATACCAACTGCAGTTAACATTATCCCTCTGAAACAACCCCTTAAGTGACAACTGTCAACACCTACTACATTTCTACAACCATCTCTAAAACATATCTTGCAACAATTGAAGCATATATAGATCCCTTGAATATTTGATCCTGTAATGCAATAATGAGTGTCGAGCCAACATTTATACAGAATACCTCGGCTGCATAAGACCTCAATAGCCTAAACTGTTCTGGTAAATTCCCTACTAAAAGTTCTTTTGCATATCTCTGTATCTTCCATGCTACATTTATGCTAAAATATTTGTATGGAGATCCTTCTTCACTATTACCAAAATTAGCTCAGTCTTCGAGTCCTAGTCCGCCTTGAATTGCTCAATATATCGACGTGTCGAAAATATTTAATTACAGTGTCTATTAAATTGGTCCTGGCTACATGTATGCTCCGAAGTGTAAGATTTTACTTGCAACCTCTCGGATGCATCATATTTAGAAGCCCAAATTCGCCATTTGTAACCCAATTTACAAATTCATTCCACTTTTCTTTCCTTGTTTGCCTTAAATTTTATGTTGTACCCATTCAACGCACTGTACATTCACATCGCCACTCAGAACTCTGCTACAGTACTGAATATTTGTCCTATCTCGAGTTGAGGATTTCTCATGTCCTGATCAAAAGTGAATTCAGGAAAGTGATAACTGACATCCTCATCTGATAAACATTGGAAGAGTAGATCATTCGACGACGGTAGTTCTAATTCATCCAACTCGTTCTCATTGCCTTCTTCTCATTCTTCCTGTACTTCATCATCGTGGCCGTCCGATCCAATTTCAATCCCATCAGTTACGTTTCTATCATATTCAATGTCATCGTCGTCGAACTCAAAGTCGTGGTTGGATTCTAAGAAGTCTGAATCTTCCTCACTATCATACAATTGAACCACATTAGAAGCCAGTATTAAATTCATGTAATGTATTTCTTTCACATTAGAAATAATAATGGAAGAAAATAAAGACACACAACGGTTTAAACAAAGTGGGATTAAGCTATACAAACATGTTCAGCCAAGTCAAATGGGACATTTGTATGTAATTATTTAAACAATTACACCATAAAACCGTTCATAATTGTAACACCTACTCGGCCCCTCTCCCTTCCCGCTGTACTGCAACCCCTTTCCCTTCCTCCATTCAAAATTGTAACACCATTCAACTGCAGCCCCTACCCTTTCCCGCTATACCACCTAGTCAGCCATTCAAAATTGTCACAACCACGATGAGTAGAATCATGCTTAAAAAGTTTTGCAAAGAAGAATCCCCAATTTTTTGTAACCTACAGGCTAAACTTAGCCTAGCGATGTGGGACACATTTAGGATCGTTACTTAGCATAAACAATTCCTCACAATTCAAGATCATCAAATGTTATCACCTATCATACCATGGCAAGATCAATAAACCATAGAAATAAAAAGGAAACCCATCAAACTAAAAGAAGTTAAAATTATAGATGGATGGAGAGAAAACCCATTTGAAGATAGTTAAATTCAAACATACAGTTTCTTCTCACTATCGAATTTACCTTCAATAGTTATGTCCATGTGCACACTCAACCGTCTTGCTCGAAGTCGAACTTCTCAAATCAAACAGATGTTGCTTCTGGTTGGGCTCTTCTATTGGTTACGAACTGTAGTATGGAGATCGATAATCAGATTTTCCGAGTTTGGGGATTAGGTTTCGAATGTCAAATTGATTTTGGGAAATTATGATTGAGCTTCAACTATTCTGGAAATCACGAGTGTTGGTTTTGGATTTTAATTGGGGAAGTTTCATTTTTATAGAATGAGAGGTTAAAGGCTTGTTTGTGATGAAGTGGACCTGATTTGGCCAGAAATAACTGGACATGTCATTATTCCTTCTGCCACGTGAATATGTTTTTAAACGCTATCCACCCGATGAGTGATGGGCGGTAATAGATCAAAGTACAGTGGCCATCAAGAAAAGTTTGAAAGTTCGGTGAGTAAGTCGTGACATAACCCAAAGATCAGTAGCCAATGAAACATTTAACTTCAATTTGAGCTTTATTTGGATTTATATAGAAATCTTTTAATATAAATTTTGTTCCTTTAATATTTTTCTTTCGTCCCTAAAAATCCTGGTCTTGCCACTAAATTTATACCGATGACATTCAACGTTAGATTGTAAGGCATCGATGATATCACATCATCTGTAGATGGTGAGAATATATTATTTCTTACTTCATGATTCGATTAAAGGATACATGGTTTTGGGTATCTTAAAGAAATGTAAATCAATTAAAATGTCGTTTAGGGTTTTGTATTAGAAAAACCAAAAAGGTTAGAACTTGGACCAAGAATTTTTAAAATGCTATATATGAATTAAATATCACAATTCCACCTAAATATTCTGTCGAGGGAATTAATTGAAATGGCCGGCTTGCATCTCCATTTTATATATAATGCCTTGACCAAAATTAAATAGAAACTATAGCCTGAGGTTAAATGGACAACACTTGGTGCCATCACATTTAATTTCAATTCAAATATCTAATTTTGAGAGAATTAAAATGCCTTTCAAACTCAATTGCACTTTTTTAAGTCACACATTAGGTGGTTAGGTGACATGTTTTGAGGGGGTAAAAAAAACAAAAAATTATCTACCGCTGTTTTTGGCTTTCAAGTAGAGGAGACTATTATCAACTCATTCAAGCTCGACCCATAAACAGCTTAAACCATATCAAAAAAGAGTATGGAATTAAGTTGAGCTCGATTTTCTGCTTGGTGAGTCGAACTAAGCCCGACCAATAAACAGCTTAAATCATATCAAAAAAGAGTCTGGAATTAAGTTGAGCTCGATTTTCTGCTTGGTGAGTCGAACTAAGCCCAAAGTTCTAGGATCTTGGCCAGTCCATGGACTTGACCAAGGGTTAGTGGGCTACCTTGATACTATACAGGGTACGGTCATATTATATGTACATAGAGGACTGTCGTATCGAAGCTTCTCTTGCTGTGAAGGTCCGTCTTCATGTTCAAAATATAATACATTAAATCTTGTAATGAAACCGTTGTTGGTGATCATACTAAAATGAAATTGAAACTACAGTGCTGATAACTTAAGCCCCTCTTTGATTCTCATTAAAATCAGATTATTTGATCAAAATACATTTTACTATAGTGACGATAAATTGAAAATTTGAGATCTGTCAATACATTTGTCAGATGAACAGGAAAGGCAAAATGCCCGTTGAGAAGTGAATGACAAAAATACCCTGTTTTGATCAATTAAAATTACGCAATTACGTTCAACCCATTACCCTAGAATTCTCCCCCATTCAAGGGCAAAAAATGAACATTGTGCATAATGTACTGTTTATCAATGGAAAGAAGTCAAATGTGTATGATATCGTGCGAGACGGTTTTCATTGTATTCAAACTAAGGGGCGACATTTGTTGAAAATAGATTGCAAATTGCCAATAAATAAAAAAAAATAAATAAGTTGAATGAAAAAAAAAAAAAATGAAGCTTCGCTCAAATTAGTTGGGTGACGTCTGGTGTTTTTCTTATGTACATCATTTTTGACCGTTTAAACTTTGGATAAATCTCCATGTACATAATTCATGTACATAATGAATTACATAAGTCCATGTGGAAGAAATTCGGCCGTGGATGTGAAGTGCGCGCCACATGTCAATTATGTAATGTATTATGTAAATGATTATGTACTTATAGCATGGTCCTTAAACTTTTCACCTCCACTTTTATGGACTCCCCATCACATCTTATAAATCCCACAACCATCTTCCATTCTATTCAACAAATACTTCACCGTTTTTCTCAGCAGTTTACTCATAAATAATGAATTCTCTGTTCTTAATAAGTTACTTTTACAGTAGCTGCATTCTGCTACTTCTGGTGCACCAAGCTAGTAGTGGGGGGCCATTGGATCCCACAAAAGGCTTCATATCTTTACCATTCAACAGATCATATTATCACATTCAGAAACCATATGATGTGCCTGAAAATCAGAGATACAGCTTCAAAAATGGAGTTCACAAGTTATGGGTTTTTGCCACAGACAAACCACACACTCTTACAAGCCAAACGAAACCTCGAACTGAGATTGGCATTCAAGTAAGTGATAACAAACCCTAGTTTGAATCCTACTCATGATGTATAATATCGGGACGAAAGTTGAGAAGTCGGAAAAAGTAGACGACACTACTAGAAAAGACGCCAATGAAAATAAATTATTATTGTTGGTATCCGTAGTTGTTGGAGGCAAAATTTAAATAAAGAATTTTTTTTTCCTTTCTAACCGATTAAGTTTTTAGATTAATTGATTTAGCCCCTGTTTGGCCAGCTTTATCTCTCTTTAATTTAAGTTTTAACCAGTTTTTAACCCAACTTCTTTTTACAACGATGGAGTCCATGTCAACATTTGTAGGGGTATTATGGTCTTTTAGTCCTCTTATGTAAAAATTCCATTGATTATTATTGACCACCAATTTTACCTGCAATTTCAGTTGGAATGGACACATGGGGCCCACATGTGGTTGAAAATTTTGGCAATTAATGAATTTTAATGGAATTTAAAGGGGGCAAAACTTTTAGCTCTGATATGATATGAGAGCTCATTTGTAAAAATTGCATTTGTATAGGAAAGAAATTCTCACCTGCACATGAGAGGATGTGTTAAAAAAGAAATTTTAATTAAATTAAAAATTTATCCCCTTTATAAAAGCTTAACTTTTAGATAAGATGCTTATAAAGCAATGACATCCATTGCTAACAAACAAGATAAGCTTATCGAAAATCCGGATGTTGTTCGAAACAAAATATGTTCATATATTGTGTAAACTTTTCGATTTCTCAACATGAATTTTATCTTTAGGGATACAATTATTCATTGGGAGTTTGGCAATTCGAAGGGCACGCCTACGTGCCATATGGGACGTCTGGCGTATGCATCATGCAAGTGTTCGGGGCAGATCCTCCTCATGCGACCACCGCAATGATCAGAGTCTACAATGGTTCGCTAATGTATTATCAAGAATCCGTCCTAGTTCCGCGCATCCATAACCGGTGGTTCCAACTAAATGTTATCCATGATGTTGATGCTAACAAAGTTAGGGTATATATTGATGGTTTTCTTAAACTAAAAGCACAAGGCCGTGGAGGGACATCTCACACATTTAAATGTGGTGTTTATGCTCAAAATAACGATTCGTATTGTATGGAATCGCGTTGGAAGAATATCAAAATTCTAAAAAAAAATGTGATTGGAAATAGACTAAGTTATATGTGTGTGTGCACGCGCGCTTGTGTCCATTTCTCCGTATGAATCAAAATAATATGTTTAAGATGAGTCTCTTTCATATTAATTCAAAATGGATGTTTCGCACGAAACACGACAAAGCCATGTTCTCATTCTAGATACATCGTTTTAATGTTAATTGATTCTCTATAATTAAGCTTAAGACAAAGCTAAAAACTATGAATTTCATGTTTGTTTCATGTTTATAAATTGATCCAGATGTTAAAATCACTTTTTTATGTATACGTTTCAGGAATCCACGAGTATTACACATTTATCAATCCATGTGATTCATAATTTGGTAATATTTAAAAAAAATATTCCACTTTGTATCTCATTATGTTAAATACAAGGTATCAAACATATGGTAAAGGATAATCTAGGGAAAAAATTCAAAATTGCTAAATTCAAATAAAATGCATATTATTTGAACAATTCTCTGTTAAGGTAATCCAAGGAAGGCGAGTCTCAACAAAATGCATTTTGAAACAATATTTTGATGGAGAATGTGTAGTTAAAAAATAAGAAAATATTTTGAATTTGCGTGTAATATTATTTATTGAAGAATGTGTAGTTAAAAATAAGAAAGAAAAAATGTATTTTGAAAATAATATGGACCAAACAATGGCATAAGTAGAACTATGTCACTGGAGAATATCAAGCCTTAACAACCATAGACTCACTCAAGTGACAGACAACAAACAGATGACCAAAAATCCTAGATAAATGTTGTGAAAAGTTACACAAATTGATCCGGCTGATAAGGCTAGACTAATGGACATAGGACAACCTCGATTTTTCCGAACTAGAACCCGAGGCATCACAATATCCTCGTAAAACGTATGTTTCGTCTGGAGTGAATCCGAGGGTAGTCAACATGGCAGGCCAACAGTCGCGTTATCAAACTTATGGCTTGGCAACAATGACTAATATCATTAGTGAAATAAGCCATAATTTCGTTAGAGCAAGATCTTATCTCGATTAGCATGGCAAACAATCGAGTGTGTTCTCACTAGCTTCAAGTCTCGATCAGGAACCCGATCCAGGAATCAGTGGCATAATTTGTCTAGCCGAGGACACAGAAGGTGCCATGCCCATGATACAAGTGGTAAGTGTTAGCAAGAGTAATATCCCCTTGGGAACCATTTTTTGTCTGTATATTGATGTAGAAAATTGAGAGGGGAATGGGAATTAATAATGGGATGTTATTGTATGACTGGTGTAAAGGTAAATAGGAATGGGAATCCGAAATGTCACTACTTATATTAAACTTTCAATTTAATTTAAAGATCTGAGTGTCAAAAAGTTTAGGCTGTCACGTCTATATGTCCCAGTTGTACTGAGCTCGACTACAAAGGCCCGTGAGTCGCGCCATGAGTGGGCATGCATTAAAATTCATTTTAAAAAGTAGAACTACTTTTTAATTTAAAAATATTCGCTGATCAAATATGACTGAATCTTGTAGAACCCAAAAAACTTTAAACTGAGGTCGCCTATCACCTATAATAACAGTCTTGCTTATTGAATTCAAAATGATGTCAACTTCGTCTAGTTACCTCGATTATGTCATCCTTCGTAACTATAAATATGAAATACGGTTGGACTCGACAGTCCACCCAAGATACGGACAACACTTCAAAATCTATTATAAAATTATTTACATTAAGACAGTCTTTTTTTTTTTTTTTAACGATAAAGAGGATTTTTTGTATAAAATCTCTATCTTTGGTGGATAATCTCTTCAAAGTAACCACAAAATGATTAAAAATGCTTTTTAATTTTTATCCAGAGTTCATGCTATTTGTGTAA
>CAIGRH010241118.1:0-14882 GCA_903798295.1 Fraxinus nigra | reverse complement strand
ATTTTATGGTCACACACATCACATTAATTGAACATAAATTATATTTAGGTCACACTTTATCAAATTATTGGTCACAAATTAATAATTTTTAAGTCACACAGCATGTATTGGTCACAGTTTATCAATTCGTTGGTCACATATTGTTTTTATTGATCACAAACCAACCAAATTATTGGTCACAAAAAACCAAATGATTTGTGACCACCACTTCGCCACCGCCTCCACTAGCGGCACCACCACCGTCGTCGCCCAATAGCACCATCAACATCTCAAAACCAAAACCAACACCACACCCTCCCCAACACCACTAGCGCCACCCCAAACCACCACCGCCACAACAAAACAAAACACACAAATCAGATACAGCGAACACACAACAGAACACCACCCAATACAAGCGAAAAATGTACAAAAACAACCACCACTGCCACCAACTTCAGATCTACAATTCACAGCGCTTGATCCACCGCCAACACCACAACACTGTACTATTTACGACCACCGCCTCCAAAACCACCACCGCCAACACGACCACATCACACACACCATCGTGCCACCGCACGCACTGACATAAAAGAAATGCAACCACATCCAAAAACCCCCCACCAAACACACCCAACAATGCACCGCCCCACAACCTCATCAAAATCGTCGCCGATCCGCCATAGCCACCAACACATCTACCTGCACAACCAACAAAAAAACCTAAAACTCCCCAACACCACAACTGTGCCCAACAGCGAAAAAAAAGGATGAAGAAGAAAAATAATGGATTAGCAAAGCCACCACTGCAGTTGCATAGTGATTAGTTGCCGACACCAGTCAGTGCGATGTTGCTATGAACGGTAACATCGACGAATTGCAAGTCGCAACGCTGCCGTACACAACAGCGTCTGTCGGCAATCGCAAGGGAGTGAGAGCGTTCACATCAGCGTTTGTCGTCTGCCGACGTTCAGAGACGAGAGGGAGAGTGAAGACGAGAGAGGGAGATGAGGGGAAGAAGAGTCGACGTCGATGTTGGGAGACGTGAGAAGAGATGAGAGTGGAGAGAAGATNGACACCAGTCAGTGCGATGTTGCTATGAACGGTAACATCGACGAATTGCAAGTCGCAACGCTGCCGTACACAACAGCGTCTGTCGGCAATCGCAAGGGAGTGAGAGCGTTCACATCAGCGTTTGTCGTCTGCCGACGTTCAGAGACGAGAGGGAGAGTGAAGACGAGAGAGGGAGATGAGGGGAAGAAGAGTCGACGTCGATGTTGGGAGACGTGAGAAGAGATGAGAGTGGAGAGAAGATGGGTTCAAATGATTTTAGGGTGTGGTTGGGTTAGATAGGGTAGGAGAGTGTATATAAATTAATTTATATTGTATATAGATATAAAAAATAAAAATTATTTTTAAATTATTAATTAAAACCTGATTTTTGCATGAAATTTGATTCAAGATTTATGAAAATAGTATTCTAAATCCAGGTCTAGATGTAATTTCCTCTTAATTTAATTTGGTGTGTTATATTTTTAGTGAATGTATAACTAACATTTTTGTTATACATTCGCGTGTTTCTCTTTTCGAATTTTTTTGCTCTACACATGCCTTTTTTTTTTTAACTGGTACTTGTGTGGTCTTCAATTCATCATCTTGAACGAGATTTTCTTATTTTAGTTACTTTTTGGAACAAATGGATAATAGTTTTCTTATTGATTGGATGAAACTTTACATCGAATGAGAATACACTATAAATTTAGATGTAGATTTATTATAGATGATTTTATGATGTAAAGTCTCGGTACAACTTTAGATAATATTACATTATGACTTTTTTTTTTTTTTTATATTTGAATTATATTCGTACGTAGACTTTTAAATATTTTTTGCTAAGTATAATAGGCGGGTTATACTGGTCTGGACGCTCATGAAAACTAACAAGATCACGTACCCAATGCACATTATATACAAGGGTATCAATACGAGGAGCATAAATGCCAACTACCTTTCAGTGAGTATTAATTGAGTGGCACCGGGAATGTTTTCAAGTGTCAAATTGAATTGCATGCCTTCACACTTCACAATACAGAGAAGATAGGCTCGTCGAAATCCTTCTACTCGTTTTTAAGATGGTTTGACCCAAAACCTAATCAAACTTTATCACAACTTCCACTTTTACATTCAATTCAACTTTCAGCTTTTTCGATAATCTAATCAATGATGCTATACATACACTCTTTTTTACACATTTCTTTACACTATTTCCCATGACAATATCTACTTTTGATTTTCAATTTACCCATCACAGCACTGCATAAATTCCCTCCATATAGGAGAGGATGTCATACTTATTGTCGACAAGAATGTATCTACACTTTCACATGACAAAATCTACATTTTTTATTTTCAACTCATCAATCACATCATTGCGCATATTTCCTTCACATAAGTAAGGATGTCATCCTTGTTGTCAACAAGAATGTACATCTAACTTAATTCTAATATAATTTGCTTCTTCTGTTTCACCAATAACATGCCCATTCACTATTGAAAGTTTGGTTTAATCACATATATCACGTGACTTACAATTTTTCTAATCTCATATTCCATCAATTTTTATTAAAATATATTAAAAATTATTTGTACTTTCGAAATGTATTTTTCAAAAGAAATAAAAATCACATGAAGAAATAGAAAATGAAAAATCTTAACAAAATAAAAAATAAAAAATCATCATCTAGAAAATAAAAATATTACACTAACATATTTTCTACAGATCATCTATTCATCCGAGAAGTTCATGAAGTATGTCTATATATTTTAGAGCAAATTATATATAAACTTCCCTCAAGGTTTGTGAACTAGTCGACCTTACAATCGTTGAGTTACAATGTAATTTTAAAGAGTCAAGCCTTAAATTATACTAAAAAATGCTCTTTAAATTAATATTCTCTATAATTAAATGAATTCAAAGTATTTCAATTTTTAATATAGGAAAATAGGATATTGAAATAGACGAAGCAAATGAAAAAAAAAAGGATATTCACTCCGTCCCATAAAGACGGTCTTCCATTTTCATCTGTTCCAAATTATAGTCATATTTTTTATTTGAAAATATAGTTAACAAATTAGTTTCCGAATATGCCCATATTTAATGTGCTTTATTATCACAAAAATAAATCATTCCATTATTCAATTGTAGCTGAAATAATAATTTTTTTTTAAAAAAAATCATCTTCTATGACATTTATTCATTTGTATTTGTATTGGATGACTTTGAAATGTTAATTACCTTGATTCTTGTATTAAACAATAACTAATACCAAGAATAGTTTAATTACCTTGAATATTGTATGCATAATTTAATTATCTTGAATATTGATTGTATTAATGTAGGGATATATTAGAAAAATGATAGTAAAATTTATTATTTCAATTATATTAATTAAATTTTCTTAATCCGCGTGAAAAAAGAAATATGACTATTTTTATGGCTTATCTTATCAAAGAGTAAATACGAAGGCATCAAACCTTTTGACATGGCGGCTGTTGAGTTAAAATTATTGACTCTCCATTATTACAGCAGTGGGTGCATTCCAGATTTTATTTACCTTTCCTATGTGTATAATATTTAGGTTAATTAACGAGGTAATAAGAAGGATAGAAAGGATGAACGAAAAAGTGAGTTTATTTGAATCTCCACAAGCATTTGTAGTTATATTGAATATTTTAGCTATCGACGTCTAAAAATACATATTATTTGAAAAGGAGGGAAAATAATAAAACGATTGTTGGATAAAGTACAATGAATAACTTGTTGGAAAGCATAAAAAAATTACTCTTTATTATGACAATGATTCTCTTGTAAAATAAAGGATTTTTTGGAGATGGATTGATTACACTTATCTTGGATATCAAAAATAGATTTTGAGAGTAATTTTATGAGATAGATACTTAACTTCTGTGTGTTTTTTATTATTTTAGGAGAAAATTCGGTACTGGATGAGAACGAATGAAAATGAAGAATAATTGAGCAAGAACAATCAAAATTGGACATATTTGGAAGTTGTGGCGAATGAATCACGTTTGAAAGATGAAGGACATCAATTGTAATATTTAAGGACTCAATCTGATCAAAAAGAGGAAACAGAGATCAAATTGTACAAGAAAATATTAAATTTTAGCAATTTGATATATCATAAATTGAAAATCTATAAATAAGAATATTTCATTTCAACAAAAAGGGGAGGCTAGAGATTTACTCTTGAGGCTAAATTATATATTCAAATACATTGAATCCTCAAGATTTGTATCTTAATTTGATATTTGAAGGTTTAAGAACACACTTGGGGATATATGTGCAAGATTTGAAGAGGAGTTTGATGATCCATTATTAGGAATTGTGTGCCAACAAATAACAATAGCTAGAATCCTTTTTTTTTGTATGGAACTCGATTATGTTCCATCTTTTTGTTATTTAATTTCAATTATATGATTAACTAAATAAAATTGGTTGTTAGGATAAACGTTGTAGCTTGTGTTTAATGTTTGTTTGTTTGTATTGATTGCATGCCAACTTTGATTATGCATTGATTACTTCTTGTGTTTTAATTGCATTCAGTTGCTTGATCACCAATTATTTAATTTAAGAGGAGATATATTTGTCTAATTCATTTCATGCAATAAGTAACATATGTTATATGAGATCGAGAGATGATTATAAGCTATACAATCATTATTATATTTCTAAAATTAAATATTTTTGCACGTATGTGTGTTAATTTACAGATATAGTAAATCTGGGCATACGAATAGGGCTAGTTTTGCTCATGAGAGATTCCTAGCCAAAATTAATTAATTCGATTGTTAATATATATGAAAGAGGTGCAATGATATTGGATTGAATAAAAGTCAAACAATGAAATCAAAACTCCTAACCATTTAATCACAATACTTCTCCACAACTTATATTAATTAGATTAGTTTAAATTATTACAAATTAATTAATAAATAAACTATTGATTTGATCATTTTTACCACAATATTGTAGATTGAAGCTGGATTAGAATAAAAATTAAGAGTAAATATTTAGTCTCTATGGTAGCGATAATTCGAACTTGAAAAGTTCACTTTATTACTTGCACAATTCGTATACTTGCAGAATCAATCGATCAGCTCTTAAGATGAATAATCTAACAAAAAAGAAAGAATAATTCTGGGGACCAGCATACTATGTTAAAATAGGTTGGGACCAATAGTGCCTTTCTGCAATAAATAAATAAAATAATGTCACTCTTTTAATTTTGGATTCGAGTTCCTTTGTGCTATAAATTGCTTGAACCTCCAAGCCAGATTCACATACCTTCTTCATCAGATTTCTTTACATATATAGTCTGCATGCTTCACAGTGTAAGTCACTGACACAATTTCCAGGCACTTTAAACAACTCCAGAATCAACTGTCTCTTCGTTTTCTTGACATATGAACAAATGCATTTTAAGCTAAACAAACTTTGCTTTTCATGAATTATGTCAATTTCAAATGTATCTCTGAACAAATGCATTCTAACAGTGATTCTTTTTTTTTTTTCATTTTTATCTGCAGGTTGGTTTGAATTATTAAGAAATGAAAAGTCTGATTTGTGAGCTTAACCTTTGCAAGGTTTACTTTGTTCAGGGTCTTGCTTCCATGATTATAATCGTGTTCTTCGGTATATCTCTCTTTCTCTTTATGTGAAGAATATACTCCAGGAATTGGCATGTTTAATCCAAAAAAATTATTTAATTGCGAAGAAAAAGTATAAAAAAAAGAACTTCTTAGAAACTTTCTTTATATCTTCTACCATTTTGAAATGTATTTTTCCCCAGTTCATCGCGGAGATTTATCTATCTAGAAGCTTAAATCTTGTCTTCAAGGTTCATTCCCTCTCACGTGAAGACATTTTTTGCGCTCATAGACAATTTTAATAAGTAGGTGATGCTAAATTTGAACTTGGGTCCTTTGCTTGGCCATAATAATGTAATTTCTTCAGAGACTGAAATTTAAAGGAGGACTAAGAGAAGATTGAAATGTCTGAATGCATGTTGGGAAATCTTCTTTGTGATAAACTAGTTTTTAATTTTTATTTTTTCGGGGGTAATTTTTGGCTCAATTTACAATAACAGATCGAGTGCTATCCATTTGATGCAGTTTATAGTACTTATGGTGCATTGGAGCCAGTGAACGAGAGTGGCATTCAAGATTCATCATTTTCCAAGGGAAACTATACAGTCAAATCTAGGAAACTATTGGGCTTATCTGGTAAAATTTAATTAAAATTTTGTTTTTGATACTGAGAATAAAACATTAAAATTTATATGTTTTACACTAGACGAGGATAATGGAGATGACGATGATGGCTTTATGAACCGCTTTGGGTCGATATGTTCGAAGGACAACATACTCGTATTCCAAGGTCAAACAACACCATTACCTAATGGAATTCCGACGTACACAGTCGATATCCAGAATGCTTGTACCTCAGGAAGTTGTAGCATTTCCAACATTCATCTCAGTTGTGGATGGTTCAGCTCGGCGAGGTTGGTTAATCCGAACGTGTTTCGACGGATTGGCTATGACGATTGCCTTGTGAATGATGGGGAGCCGATGAATCCAGGAGATTGTATTTCGTTTCAGTATGCTAATACTTTTAAGTATCCACTTTCAGTATCATCTGTAGCTTGCACGTAAAATGTTAAGCAAGGGTTTGCATGGTTTTTATGAATTCTGATGGAATTTTGTGTGGATGTTTCCCTAATTATGTGCTTGTTGATGATATGTAAATCTATGTTTATGTTGTATTTTCATGATCAACTTCACTAGCTACGTTCCTAGGCACGAAAACATCCTATGTTGTCGTTTTTGTCATGAATTATGATTTGTGTGATCAACACTTGGGGAAATTAGCGAGGAACCTTTCACCATTGTCGCCTCCTGGAAAGCCCTAGTTATTGAGACGAAAAGTTATGCACTCACAAAGTAAAGTTTGTATACCGGTAAAAATTATGTCATATGGGTCATTTAAGGTATTTTAATATAGGGATAAATAAAACTATGAGTAATTATACTCCTAATTCAATTTTCTATGGCCTCAATCCCCTAAATTTTAGTGCAAGCTTTCCCATCATTAATTTTCTCATCCATTACATAAAATCAAGGTTAATTATGAATATGCAGAAGCTTCATAACTTGTACGGCACGAATAGAAAACACGTTTGAATTGATTACCTCATCGAAAAATAACAAATATATAGTAAAAGTCATATACCGGTTCACATAAAAATTATATTAAGGACTAAATTATCGAATAATCATGAATATCAAAATTATCTTTGACATCAGAAGTTTCTAACTATGACCCCATCATGAAGACATGATAACTTGTGGATGAATCATGGCTGGTGGAGGTTGCCCATAGAAGATACATTGGCATACAAGGAGTGACCGTGTGTGCCATGATAATTGGTCGTATTTGAGAAAATTGAGCCAAGATAAAATAATTTATAAGAGCAACTTATACATATAATTATTGACATTGTATACCATAAATTCAGAAGCATAAAGTGAGAAATACATATCAACGTAATGATTATGGTGTCTTGTTAATGTTAAAAAGTAGATTTAAAAGTGTGGTAAATTAAGTAATTTCACTTAACGACATTTAAGTAAACACTAAACTTGTGGTAATATAATTACCTTAAAACTATTTGGATCCCGTTAATTATTGGAACCAAATTCAAACCGTTGTTAAACGAGCATTCTTTTTTTCTTTTTTTTTTGTTGAAAAAAATCTAGGCTCTGCATGTGGTACCCCAAGAAAGATTTGCGGGGGCAAGCAGGGCATAAAGTTCGATATGGAGTGGTGACGAACAAGATTGTTATGATTTAACTATTCAAATAATTGATTAGAGATTGTAAACTTGCTACTTGTTTGTCCATTGGTGAATAAAAAAAAATGGCGTATTCAATTCTAGATTCGGGTATGAATGATTCCGGTTCAAGAATCAAGAACCATTTGGGGCCTTACTGGTTCCAGGATCTAGTCCTTTTTTTAAACTGAACCGAAACTTTAGATTTGAATTCAAAATGTTCGATTCTGGTTAAAAAATGTTCATGTAGCATGGAAACATTGACTATCTTTCTTAAACCATGCTGATTATCTCTCTTCAATAAATTATGAAATAGTATACGAAGTAAATATCAAGTCAATGAATTGAGGGTAAATTATAGATTTTGAACATTAAGGGACGGTTATTTAGCTATATGATAAATAAATACAAGAAATGTCAGTACGCATTGATTCAAAATCACAACTTCACCCCAGTTGACTCGGAGGCTAATTTACTTGCGGTGCAAGTTTGCATCTTAGAGAGAAAAAATAACCCGGAGCCTATTGCACGATAATGTTGTAAGCGCGTATCTGCCATCCCGTGTGAGGACTCTCGAGAGGTCAATGGAAGCTAAGGTTTTACTTCTTAATTCAAACGGAAACTTTCTTCAAGGAAAGTGCCAGAGCCCTTAAAATACAAGCAGATTCTTGGTCAGCAGACAGTTTTTCGATTGTTGCTTTTCTTTTTGTCCCCAAAGAAAACGTCACGCAAGACGTTGTTGGATTCTAAATGCCATGCATGTTGCGTACACAAAATACCAAAAATAAGTCTTGTTTATATTAGGGAGATGACTTTGGGCAATTTCTTGGAATTTCATTTTACTCTGCAAGTCATTGAACATTGAATATACAATTATTTTTTTTAAAGTCATTGAATATACATTGCTGGTCTTTTCAAGAACCCTGTCAAGCTTATTTTATGGAAAGGATTTGATTAATATTCACCAAGTATGAATTTGCCATTAAATTTCATTGTGATTTCGATTGATTAATTTTTTCTCCAGCTCCAGTCCTATATAAAAGGGGCTCATCCTCAATGCTATGAAAGCTCGAACAAGTTAGAATAATTATTCTTTTCTCTGTGATAAATATTGTTTTGTTTGTGTTTGGAAAGAAATGGCAGCAAGTATTGATAGTTCTACCAACCATGAGAGAAATTTCATGGCCGATTCACACTGCAGATGCCAGATAAGTAACTTCTGCAGCTTCATCAGACTGTGCACACCAAGGGTTCGACGTATTGATTCATCCAATTCCATATGTCAATATGGTTTCAAAGATTCTTCAAAAGTCATTCCTCAAGGATGTAGTGAAGATGATATATGGCCAAAAATGCAAGCAGATGCTAAATTTTACACAAAGCAAGAGCCCATCCTGTCAAATTACTATTGTTCATCTATACTATCTCATAAGTCACTCGAGACTGCATTAGCAAATCAATTAGCAATCAAATTATGCAAAGTGAATCTATCAAGAGAAGCCCTTTATGACGTTTTCTTGAGAGCACTAGTAGAAGATGGCCATATCCAGCGTGCTGTCGTAGACGACCTCAAAGCAGTGAAAGAGCGCGACCCTGCCTGCTTAAGTTATGTTCATTGCTTCTTGAATTTCAAGGGATTCTTAGCATTGCAAGCTCACAGAATAGCACATAAACTTTGGATAAATGGTAGAACTGTATTAGCAATCCTTATTCAGAACCAAGTTTCAGAAGTTTTTGCAGTGGATATTCATCCAGGAGCAACAATTGGACGTGGCATAGTATTTGATCACGCCACTGGAATTGTTATTGGAGAAACAGCAGTTATTGGAAATAGAGTTACAATCTTACATGATGTGACATTAGGAGGTACAGGAAAGATTCAAGGGGACAGGCACCCCAAGATTGGAGATGGGGTTCTCATAGGTGCAGGGGCTAAAATATTGGGCAACGTTAAAATTGGAGAAAATGCGAAAATTGGAGCAGGATCACTTATTTTAAAGGAAATTCCAGCAGATACAACAGCAGTTGGAAATCCTGCCAGAGTAATAGGATTGAGATAAACCAAAGAGAGCTCTACTACTTCGTTATACCTTAATAATGTCATATAGGATGTAATATCTCATTTCATCTTGAGCATCTTCTCATGATTTACTTTTGGCTTTTTTTCATAAGCTACACTTTCTTTACGTAAGTTGTAATACTGGGCAGGATTGAAAATAATAAAAATTCTTCTCAATATAATAATCTATCGTGCACATTGTCACTATAAACCAGCTTTTATGTGATGTTTGCCTTCACCTTACATATTACACGTCAGTGCTAACACTTCTACTTTGAGTCACTTGGTACACCACCTTTGCAACCGATATAGAAACAAAGCCGATCCATCTTTGACATACAAGTTTTATAAGGCGTGTTAACAATTAATAACAAATTTCACACTCATCTACGCTATGCTTTCAGTCACAGGGATTAGTGCGAGCAAGAGTATCCCCGCATGACCAGACTCGAGGAGTGACATATCTACTTACAAGTGCACTAAGCAAATTTCAAACCAGTAAATTTTGGTGTTATCTTCCTGCACTTTCAGCTGAAGTTCTCAGAAATAACCTGAAACAGAGCATATTATATCTGATTCAGCGATCTAGAATAGGATTAAATGCAATGGCAGAAGGATCCTAAGGCCTGAATATTTTTCGTTGGAAAACTTAATAACAGAAAATGTAAAATAGAGTAATAAAAATTTCCAGAACAAGGATAGTTGGCTTGCCTTAGATATTAAGGGCTTGGCATTTTCCTCCCACTCAGTTGCCCACCTTGCTGAAGATACCCTTTCCATCACACCCATTCTCAACTTCTTTAAAGAGTCACACTTTTCTGGGAAACCATTGAATAGCATCTGTAGGTCAAGAATCAATTTTAGCACTCTGCCATTATATTTTCAGGACGTTATCGACTGCAATAGCAATAGCTGTCAAAACAAAACCCATTGTGTAGAATAATATTTCCTTCTAATAAAGTGCACAGACCAAAACCTCCTGCTTTCCTCATCAATTTCACTTTTCAATCACCTCTAGCTGATGTCCTTTATCATTACTTTAATCTCAATCTGATATTTATCTAAACCAAACAGGGGCACATGATGAATGTTATCCTCAAGATTGATTCCTTCATAAAACATTTCTTTAAAAACACCAGATATTTGAGCCTACCCCAATTCGATTTGTCATCATTTCTCACGCTTTACACTTTGGATGGTGTTATCAATGCCTACTGCCAGATGGAGTTGCTTTACCATACCTACATTGAGATATCACATTTAGAGGGCAACCCCCACCCCCATGAATACAAGCAAAATAAATAGTGACATTGTAGAAAAATGGAAACTAAATATAATGGATATCCACTGTCCTCTTGTTTCACCATTATGATTTGTTCTTGGAGGAATGTAAATTATTTTTTGGCTTTCCAAGATGCTATCTTGCATACAAGCTTACCATGAGTTCATCAGCTAGTTCTGAAGATGATGAGAAAAGAAGGCCATTCTTTTCAACTTCTACCAGCTCCTTGATGCTTGACATAGACAAGAAATATGGTTAAAACGTATTTTATCTTTACAATTTCACGAAGAAGCGCACCAGAAGATCTTACCAAGAATATGAAACAGCACAGACTGGAAGTCCACAGCCAAACATATCTACAACCTAATAAACCAAAGAGTTCCAACAATGAGGGCATCTCACATATACAACACAAAAACAAGAGAGAGATTGCAAGGAAGAGGAGCTAAATGACTTGCTATAAAATTGGTTTTCCGTGCAAAAAACAGATTTAAGGACACAATACCTTCATGGGTAGATCCAACCCTGATGAAGAAGTATGCAGGCAAACACCAAGATCTGCTGATCCTGAACGTAAAGAAAAGGAATATACAAGTACGGATGGTAAAATACCGTGTGTTCCCACACCATTGGGAATTAGGTCAGGGACGGGGAACGTGGTCCCGGCACCAAATCTTTTCATTTTGCTTTATTTTGGTACTTTTAAATTTAAATTGTATTTAAATAAAAGGAAATAATATTTAAATAAAAATAATTAATTAATCAGAGAGGTAAATGAGTATATTTTAGCCCCTGCCCCTGCACCTGCACCTGCACCTGACAGGGAGGGCCAGCTCGGAGCGTTGCCATCCCTAGATATATAACTATTACCAGCAGGAAGTGAAATACAAGCCATCAACCATTTATAACTTACCAAGAAGCAAAGGATAATCCTCTGCTGACAACCACATAGTACGGAACGCTACCCGTTTGAGGCTCAGCTTCCTTATTTTTTGTTCATATTTTTCCTTTTCTGGCCCTTTACCTTCAATTATGCAAAAAACTCAGTTTTCTAAAATTTAAAAAAGTTACTAGTCAAATAAAAGATTGTTTCGTATGAACAGTCATTACCAGTAATGATGAATAACAATCTTGGGTACGAGAATTGCTTCCCGTCACAGATTTCCTTCCAAACAACTTCATCTCTGGTCGAGTCATCCTCATTTAGTAGTGCAGCAACACGTCTATCATACATAAGTGCTGCTTCTAAAAGAATGCTAAAGTCTTCATCTGGAGTCCTGGGAACAAAATCGTATCATAGAGTAATGATATTCAAGAAATACACTAATTGCATAGCTAAATTGCCAACCCATGTTTATTTATATTTTTTCTTTCCTTTATTTTCATATGATCTGAGAACAAGGACTTGGGAGGTCATGAAAGGAAAAGTTAGCTCAGGTAAACTCAGACGATAAGGAATCAATTTAACATACCAGCTCGTGCTGCTAACAATGAGCGCTGGTCTATTTTGCTTCAGGAAAATATCAGAGCCAAGCTGAGCTGTAACTGGAGTTACATTAGGATCATTGTAATCTGATGCTGTCATCCCTGCTAGAAGTGTTCATGTCTAATCCAAATTAGCCTACACACTCTCAACATCAACTTAAACGGTGAACCAAGAGAACAGTATTACAACTTGATTTACCACTACTAATGCAATCCTGAAAACCAGATGGCTGGCTGAGGCTTTTGCTGATCCTGCAAAATAACTAGATTGTTGTTTAATTTTAGGTTTATTGATTCAATGCATTCTTTAAGCATTCTATGACAAATAAAGTTGACTTACCTTGTGCTTCTCCTCAAGGGAAGCTGGTCGAAAAAACTCAGGAGGCTGATCATATAGAACAGTGGCTCTATGATTGGAAAAAAAAAGAGAGGATGCAGGTAAATAACATAGGAGCAAGTAAATGAGCAAGCAGATATAAATATACGAAGGATATTTGAAATAATACTATTACTTGATTCCCCAGTTCTCAGCCAATTCATGTTGCATTACCCTGGTCACGCACAGTGAACCATGAGCCATCTTGCCATACCGTTTCTCAATCCTGACCATATACCAAAATTTCATATTTCTAAAATTGTGCAAAGATAGATCCTCAGTTCAATTAAAATAATAGGAATCTAAGTTTACCAATGATATATTGATACGAAATAACTACTCCTTCCAAGTGACAGTGCAAGCAGCGTATATCCAAAATTGCCAATCTACAATGAATGCCGAATGTCTCAACCAGCTAGCCCACTTTACACCCACTAGGGTAGGAACAGATGGCGGATTCTGCAAGAGTCAAATTCACATAATTGAACCAAGTTAGGCATTCAAAGGGTAAGTTACAACAAATACTCTAATAATTGAGATCCAATCAGACTGCTAGCAAAAAAATTAGACCATGATGCCCAAGTACAGCTAACTCCATTACATCAATTCTTTTTCGCCACTCTATTCTATCCATCGCTGCCTTTAGTGGAAGATCCATTGGCAATCAAACCATTTGCAACCATGTTAAGCATGTTGGTTTAAGTATGCATTTCTCTATTCTAGCTTGTTCTACTGGGATCCATTACTCTCGTGAACAAGAGTATCTTAGGTCTAAAAAAATGCTCCAAACCAAATATCTGAGATGTTTGGCTAATGTTTATAAACAACGATACCATTTTTTATCCACACATTTCATGAACCCACAAGTACTAGCCACTTATCCACCATTCATTTTTATCTATTTACATATAAAATTGTTTATAAACACTTGTCAAACATGCTTTAAGTCATCCTTAATTTATCCTTAACTGGTACAACCTCCACTTGAAATTGTTCGCAAATAAAAGCAAGATGAAAAGATTTTTCTGAATGCCTGAAAAAGGACTCTTCAAGAATATTCCAATAAAACCAGCGATAATACACAAATAAAAACAAAATTCTACATTGCAGGCTTCATGTAACTTAATAATCATCAATGAAAAGCCAAGACAAAACACGGAAAGTGATACAAGGTAAACATTACCTGTTATATAAGGTAAAACAAGAAGGAAAAGGTTTCACTGAATTCGGCATTGGCATAGAAGCCAATCATACGAGAGTTGAGATAACAAAAGATTATGATCCCATCAAACATCATTGTTCAAATGACTAAATAAGCAAAAGCGTGAAACTCACCTGGACTATAAAAACATCAGGAGCTGGTATCTTCACACAAAGATACCAAAGAAGCATAAGAAATTGAACAATTGGCTTGAGCATAAGCATTAAGGGACGGATTATCTTCGGCAGACTTTGAGCTCTAGTTGGCCATTGCGGCTGTTGGACACAAAATAGAGTTTTCTTAATGTCTTGAGAATTTTAAGCATAGACAGTCTAGAAATGAGTAACTATACCATTTTGTGAATGTGGATCGATGGGTGCTCTAAAACAGCAGCGTGAGGCTCAGAATCTAACCAAAAATGATAAAGTTCCCATTTAAGACAACATGCATTATTTGATGAAACAGTTCAATCTGAGTAGGAAAAAAAAAAGCCTAGACACTTTGACAAACAAATAAAAGTTACTTTTCAATCAGCCACCATAAGATATAAGCATACCTCCATATGCAACAATATCAACCTCTAGAAA
>CAIGRH010241107.1:0-11941 GCA_903798295.1 Fraxinus nigra | reverse complement strand
ATTAAAAGTAGATGATTTATCTCAAATTCAGGCTAATCGTGTAGTTAGGGGTGGGCAATCCAAATTGCTCAAACCGACCAACCCAAATCGATCAGTTTGGATTGATTTTTAAGTTCAATTGAGTTGTAAAATTAAGTTTGAGATTTGATTGAGTTGTGTCTCGAATTATGAATTAAAACTCAATTCAATTCGACTCAACCCAACCCAACCAACCCGATGAATTAAAAAAAATTATTATCTAAATTGGAAAAAACATAAATAGATACAATAGTGGAGACAAGAGGATGATTTAGAATGTACAAACGTGAAACATCCGTTTTTTACACGGGTTGATTGGTATGAATACTATGTACAAATGAAAAATAATTTGACGATAAACTAAAAATTAAGGACGTGATAATGAACTAAATAAATCCCAAAAAATTTATAAAAAGAAAATGCTCTATAGTTTCAAACAAACTTATTTATAAATTAATTTTGGGAAAGAATTCCTTATATACGTTAAAAATAACGGAAATTTTCAAGTGGTTTCAAACTTTAAAAAATTGTTGAAATTCAACAAAAAATAATCTTATCTAGCTTGAATTGGGCTCAAGCCCAAACCAACCAACCCAACCCAAATCGACCCGACTAAATAGATGATGTAGGAAAGTACCATAGAATTAATATGACTAATCTATCTCTTCAAAGTTCAATATACTAAGTCAAATGCTTATAAGAGATAGTCTCCTCTCTCAAAGAGGAACTATTAAATAAATTAGGATAATTTGATCCATTGCATGAATTTAGTTTAACTATGGTGAATTCGTAAAGTCCTAACATCAAATCAACAACTTGATTTTACTGCTTTTAAGAAGTTTTAGTTTAAGAACCCGATGCCAATTTGAAGCACGAAATATGTATTCTCAAAATATTAATTTTTTTTTTTTTTTATCGCCATACAAAATAATGCAAAATGTAATTCAATTTATATAACCTTTCTCAAAAAGATTTCTTAAAGTATTGGGTCAAATATGAAATTCTACGAGAGGCTTGACTCAAAAACTAAATTTACTTCTCGANTTAGGATAATTTGATCCATTGCATGAATTTAGTTTAACTATGGTGAATTCGTAAAGTCCTAACATCAAATCAACAACTTGATTTTACTGCTTTTAAGAAGTTTTAGTTTAAGAACCCGATGCCAATTTGAAGCACGAAATATGTATTCTCAAAATATTAATTTTTTTTTTTTTTTATCGCCATACAAAATAATGCAAAATGTAATTCAATTTATATAACCTTTCTCAAAAAGATTTCTTAAAGTATTGGGTCAAATATGAAATTCTACGAGAGGCTTGACTCAAAAACTAAATTTACTTCTCGAATACTTCAAGAAAATTTCAATAACTATTTATTTCATAAAATTTTATTAATTTTTTAATAGACCAAATTTCGATTTTTAACTATATATTTTGGCAATGTTTGGTACGGATTAAAATCAGGTTTTTAATCTAAGTCTAAGTCAAACAATCAATATTAACCACATCTTTCATGGGTTCCACAACTTTTCAACATCATATTTCAAAAACTTTTATCACGATCTGTTAAAAATCTTAGGGTTGGATATGAGTCGGTTCGATTCGGTTTGGTTCTGAAGAGAATCAAACCGATCCAAAATTTTCGAGCATTTAATAAATGGAACCGTCGGGTCCAAATATAATTATGGAACCGTTCGGGTTCGGTTCCGTACCATAATTAAATTTTTTAACATTTACAGCAATATTACATATATATAACTAATGATATGTTCATTCATAACTTTTACAAATTAACGTAGTTCAATTTAAAAACATATAAATAACAAGTTGTCCAATAAGATTAATTCAATGTATACAAATACCAAAAAGTAGATACTAATATTAAAACATAGGTAATCTATATCAATAATTCATTTGTTTAAGCAGTCCGCATAAAGAAAATGAAATATAAATTATAAATTATAAAAATAAAATATTTTTAAGTATTGGTAATACTTACCAACTATTTGATTTAATCAGTAGCTACCGCCGCCGGTAAAATAAATGAGCTTCAAAATCAATTTGGAAGTGGGGATGTAAGTTTTAAAATTATCAAATGATTTGGGTTTATACGGGAGTGGGCGTTGCTTACCTAATGAAACTGGAATGGAAAAAGAAAGGATAAGACCCAAATGTTGGGCTAATAAAAAATTAATTTAACTGGACTTGGCTAATTTATTTAATTAATTTGCTAATTTGTTTAGAAAAAATTAAAAAAAATTAATTAATTAAGTATAAAATTTTATTTAGATTCAGTTCTTATTTAGTTTTTTGGTTTTTGATCTAGAACTGACAACCGATCCAAATCCATCGGTTTTCGATTCAGATACATGTTCGGGTATTTAACTTATGAAGAATCGCTCGATTCGATTCGGGAGTTTTATCTGACCCTAATAAATCTAATTTTAATCATTACCAAACACCATCTTTATTGGTCCCACAATTTTTATCAACTTTATCAAAACTTTTTCATTTCGGCCCTAAGTCCAATTTTGCACACCAAATATGCCCTTGTTTGAGCACCATTTTCATGTGAAAATATATTTTGGAATAACAATTTTTTTGGAGAATGTGTAAATAAAAAATATAGAAAAGTTTTCAATTTACTTGTAAATTATGAGTGATGCTATTTATCTAGCCCTGTGAACGAGTTGAAACTCGAAACTCAGGCTCGACTCGAGTAAAACATGACCAAGCTTTTTGGGCCCGAACCGAGCTGGACAAAAGCTCGACAAAAAAAAAATGAGACTCAATCCGAGCTTTCGGCTCGAGCCTGAGCGGACTGAGTCGACTCGATTTTTTTTTTCTCAATAGCTACCTGCATCGGTGGAACCAAGCCCGACTTGGGCTTTTTCTCGGCCGAGCCCGAGCCTTTTTGTCATCCCTATATTTATCATCATGATGATGATTGATGAAATTTCGGTAATGTGACAACCCATCATCCCCACATTTTTATCTCTCAACCTCCATTTCTCATCAAAATTGAACTGTCAAATCCCATTATTTCAAATAGTCAAACCATCTCACCGTATTCCATAACGTTATTCTAAAATTATTTTATGAATGGATATGGTTAAAAATGAATTTTGAAAAAATGGGTCACCCTATATCAATTTAATTATCTGTGATATTGTCCTCAAATGATTGCAAGTACTATTAAAAATTCTTAATTATTTAATTAATTACGTCGAATGTGATTAATGACGAAATTAATTGATTAATTAATATAATTAAACAATACGGTCCATTATCAAATTGGGTTGCACCCGTGCATGTCATGAATTAATTGGCTTTTCCACCCCCACAAAATGACACGCGGAGTTTGTGTGTGTATATAATGGGGGCTGCAGCAGCGTAGTCTTGAAGCAACTATTTATTTTTTCATCGCAATTCTTACAGATTACAGCGTTTTTTCAGATCGAAGGTTCGTAACTGTAAATCGAAGCTATTATCGTTTTTCCCCCAAATCTCCGTAAAATTATTTTATTGTTGTTTCCGTGTTTTTATACCTCATACGTGCGTGTATATATAAGATTTTTTGAATTGATCCGACGATTGATTTTTAAAAAAAATCTAGGGATTTTTAGTATGTATTCTTTTGTAGGTTTTGTTAGTTATAATGCTTTGATTAGATTATTTCTATTTTTTTAATTTTATTACTAATTTTGGTACTAGCATATGTCTATTTTTTTTTTTTATTTGTGTTTTGAGTTGCCTCTTTTCCTTGTTTTTATGAATTTTTATTTTTTACTTTAATTTCGTGAGTGGGTTTGGTATTTATAGATCGTATGATTATGAACATATGAAAGTAAGTAGATCATTTTCCTGCGATGTGCGGTGCTGGTTGTTTTATTCTTTCTAAGAATAATTCTCTGTTGTTTCTGTTTTTGGTAGGTTAAAAGACGCATATTACTTCATTTGATATATCTTTAATTTCAAATTAATCTTCAGGGTTATCCACTTATGCCCGTTGTTTCCTGGTGATCCTTGGGGCAAATTACATGGAATTTGGTCAAATCTTGAAAAACTCCCGTTAGATATAGGTTGGAATTGGTGTATGCACGCAGCATTATTTGTCTTTCTGGGGGGGGGGTTAATTGAATTTTTTGTTTAGAAATTTATCTGGATTTATTGTATTCTGTAGTGCTTATCATGGTTGAGTTTTTGTGTTTGGTTTTGTAGAAAATACAAAAATTAAGTTGTTAGCTTCCACTGTGCTTTTCTGAAGCTAAGAAGTTTGTGGATGTTGTGATTCATGTTTGATTTTGTACCTCCGAATGAGTTCTTCATCATGTTTGGTACATGCAACAAAATCCTTGTGATTGGAATCCATGAAAGAATCTGCAAATTTGCTCAGAAGAGAATTCTGATTTCAATAAGGCCTTAATTGTACTACACCCCCAAACATGTCGATCTGGAGATTTTTGTACATAATAGGTGTAATATTTTTGTACATGACGATGAGCACAGTATTTTTGTTTTCTCTTGTAATGATTTTGTTATATTGCGATCTCTGTGCTGATGACTATATTTATGTTGTTGCACCGAGTTGCGAAATTTATTACCAGTTAACTAGTTACACTCGTCATCACAACTTGGTTGACCTAAAAATATTCTGCATTGGATATTTCTGCACAGGCGATTGAAACATAGAATATTTCTGATGGCTTCAAAGAGGATCCAGAAAGAGCTTAAGGACTTGCAGAAAGACCCTCCTGTGTCGTGTAGTGCTGGTTTGTTATCTTTTCACCCCATGTTTCTACCTCGTCTTACTTTGCAATGTTTTCTTTTACTGCTTTGGAACTTTAAAAGTTGGTTTGCTAATTTGAGTGAGAAGCATTAGAGCATCTCAAAGAGTCTCTATTTTTAAGGAGTAACTTAGTCATAACATGGAGAATGTTTAATTTAGTGTGTGTTTGAGCCACATTATTTTGGAAGAATGTATTTTGGAATAGTAGATTGATGGAGAATGTGTGGTTGAAAAAGAAACAAAAATTATTGATGTGATGGAAAATATTATTTTATTTAATGTATTTTTTTGGTTGATTTAATATGGAATATGTGGTTGAAAAATAATAAAAAGTTATTGATGTGATGAAAAATATTATTTTATTAAAGAATGTGTGGTTGAAAATGAGTAAAAGAATAAGAATGAGAATGTTAATGTGGCTCAAACAGAGGCTTACAAACCAACAAATTCTTTATTTTACTTTTCCCAAAATTCATTTATTGTTTTCCCCTCGTTTTTCAATTAATACATATATTTTTTAGATGTTAATAGCTAAAATATTCAATTTAAGTAGTGGAAGGTTGTAACATGCAGTCTTGATAAATTACAAATAGAGAGCGAGTTTGGCTCTTCGAATGTGGAGAGTCAAACTCACTCTCTATTTTAAAAAGTTAAAATGAAGAATCTATTGAAGAGCATATCATGCTTTTAGTGTCATTCACTGCTGAAAATTTAGGAAGTTGAACTCATAGAAGTGATACTTAAAACTCAACTGTCACTCTCCAAGCAAGGAGGGAAGGGGGTTTGCTTGCACGGATGCACCTACTCTTGTGAACTGCATATTCAAAATATTTGTGCGCGCGCGTGTGGACGTATATGATATGGGTTCAGCTTGTGGCTGTTATCAGAACTCGTTATGTTACTCACTTACACTTCTATATGTAGCCTCTATTTGGTGGGGATTAAAATCAGATTTTTAGTAGATTTTGATACAAGTTAACGAAATGTGTGGTTAAAAAGTTGTGGATGCCATGAAATGTGATTAAAATTAATTGTTGGCTTTGACTTGTATTCTAATCCGTACCAAACGGGGCCTTAGTCTCTTATATGTTGCCTGCCTTCATTTTTTCATCTATTCATTTATCAGGGGGTTAGATAGACTAGTTGTAACTTCTTGGCACATAATTAGGTTTTGACCATTGAGTTTGAATGTGATCTCTGGAATTCCGATCTCTGACCTGTTTTTAAAAGTCAGAACACCCTTTTTTAAACTCATACTACTACTGAAACTTTTTCAGGTCCTGTTGGTGAGGACATGTTCCATTGGCAAGCTACTATTATGGGACCTTCAGACAGCCCATTTTCTGGGGGAGTGTTTCTTGTGACCATTCACTTCCCACCAGATTATCCTTTCAAGCCGCCCAAGGTATTTGCGTCCTTGTTCAACTGTTACAAGTTTGGCCTTTCGGTTATACTTCATATGGCAAATAACACGTCTGGACATAGTGGATGTGTTAGTACAAGTAGGATATAGACTTCGCAACATTACCAAAATCTCACTCTATATAGATGAAATGGATATAATCTGTAAAAAAGGAACTTCAAAACTGCTTGAAGTGTGAACTTTACTTGTCCAACTAGTACTGCCTAGTACAAGATACAATATTCTAGTATGGACAGAAAGTGGCTCGCTGCAAGTTACAGAATTCTTGGTGGATCATATTCCATTCTCGTATTGGATGTGGGCTTATTCTGCCTCACAGGTGTATGGAATAATTAAATGTACAATGCTTTCACTCCCAGATGCACCTTCAGAGATGGGTAAAATAAGCCCTTTCTATTACGCTTCCTCGATAAATCAAACATTACATCATTTTAACATCATAGTTGCTCCATGTACATTTGACATCCTTCGATGTGACAAAATCAAAGGCATTGATTTGAACATGCAACCTTTTACTAAGAATGTTGTTCTTTAGATTCTTTTGTTTTTGTTACATGAAGTTACTGTTACGGCAGCAACAACTGTTCTTTCATATCTTCTCTTAAATGATTATGTTTTACGGTTTTTTAGAAGCACATTGGATGCCCATTTCATCTTTAACCATGATCTGTGCAGGTCTCTTTCAAAACCAAAGTTTTCCATCCAAACATCAACAGCAACGGCAGTATTTGCCTTGATATCCTCAAAGAGCAATGGAGTCCTGCCCTTACTATATCCAAGGTAACACTCGAGTTTGTTGGTTATTTCCTTTTTAACATTTTGTTTACAACCATTGCCCACCTTTTCTCGCGGTATCATGTTATAGCATTTCTCAATATATTCATGAACACACACTTGATATTGGTTGTTACACTCATTGTTGGAGATTGAATCTGTTCGATGTGCGCATTAATGACAATACGATGATAATGGTTGCTAGCAATACTTTTTATCAGGTGCTGCTCTCGATTTGCTCCTTGTTAACTGATCCAAATCCCGATGATCCTCTTGTACCTGAGATTGCTCACATGTACAAGACTGACAGAGCCAAGTATGAGACTACTGCTCGGTCCTGGACTCAGAAATATGCAATGGGATAGGAGGTTAAATGTCAATGTTGCATTTTATAGCGGGCAGTAAATAAATAGGAAAAACAAAGCTATTATATGCCCCTATTAAGGATTTTGATCATTTTTAGCTTGTCCCCTTGGCTTGGTGGATGCAAAAAAACTGTCAAAAACTGTTTCGAACTGGTATGGGAAGGGTCTTTTCTAGAGTTTGTGTGCGCATTTTGCCTCTATTTCATATTTAGCCTTGAATAGTGTGTTCACTTCATTTCAACGACATATTTTTCAATAAAATAATATTATACGTACTCAAATGTTTTCCTTATTTTTTAACAACACATTTCTCATCAATACACTGTTGAAAAAATGCATTTTTTTTTTTGACAAAAATAGGGCTCAAACAAGCCCTTATTTCTAGCTGACAATCATTCTTTCAAAACTCTTTCATATCCATTTTCATTAACTCATTCTCACAATAAAATATATTTTATGTAAACTCTAAATTTTTTCTTATTTTTTGACCATTCATTCTCCAGAAATCTGCTATTCAAAAATTCACTTTGCTCAAAAAAATGGCTGTGAAACGGGTGCTGAATGACGAGTGTGTTTGGCCTAAATAAATAAAAAAAAAAATCTACTTTTCCTGGAAGTGAAGAGAAGATGTTTTTATATAACTTTTAACCACTGCTAAACATACTCTTGAAGCCAAGTTGCAGTAAATCCCTTAGAAACGTTTCTATTTGCGATATACCTCCGTACCTATTAAAAATCGTAGAAAATCCTCCTATTTCAAACATTTTGTTCGAAAAACTTTGTACGATTCATTAGATTTGTGTGGATTATATACATCGACGACATTTCCATCCAAAAAGTCTTATATTTTTTTGGCATAAAAGGCAACTTTGCTCTCATAAAAAAAGATAATACATAAAATAAGTAAAAATATCATCTTTAAATCTCACAATTCATCCCATCCTGAACCATGAATTTTAAAACATCAAGCTGCTTCCTTCTACATCCATCCAGTTCATGCAGCAATGCATTTTCTCAATTAAAAATGCCAGACCCTAGATAATAATGCAAATACTAATGTAAAAGGGAAAACAAAATCCATAAAAGCAAAAGAAGATCCAACGCAGTGAGCTTCTAGCAAGGAAAGTTGAGGAGAAACAACACTATCTTGCTCATGATATGATCGTAATCTGTTTCTGTTGAAGACGTCCATAGAAAGCTATTGCTTAGAAAGTCAATCAGTAACATAGGTTGATATTCATACAGATCTTCGACAGAAATTCGAGTAACATTAATGCCAAATGCACCCTAATAGTTGTAGGACTACATTGCACCAATAAAGATAACCACAGAGTCCGCCATCAAAGAATATATATATATATATATATACACATTATAATTTACATTCTGGTGTACATAATGTTCGAGTGACATTTCTTTATTGACTGGTGTACATATAGCAAAACTCTAATTTAAGATCACATTTCCCTATGAAAGTATCAGGTCAAAACAAAATTGGATATCTGGGACTAACACGATTCAAATCCGAATCCAGAACACTATACTTTCTTGTTAGACATTAAACAAGATCTTAATTATTTTCAAAATACATTTTTTTCTCTTCTTTTCAACTACACATTCGTCAATAATATAATATTACACACTAACACACATCAAAAACTTTTCTTCCATTTTTAACTACACATTTTACATCATTTTCAATATACATTTTTCAATAAAAATAGGATCAAACATGCTCTAAATGTAACATTCCATTCCAGTAATTATAAATCAATTAATGTAACGACCAGTGAAAGTAAGGACCCCCAAACATGTACTGTCCCATCCATACATTTATTAGCTCAACTCCCTACTCACCCACCCACACAACCTATGCCACACCTTTTACAGACACACGGTCTTACCCTTGTTTGGGTTCCATTTTAATGACCTTTGGAAAAGAAAGTGTATTTTGGAATATTAATTTTTTGAAAATATGTCTTTAAAAAGTAAATAATTTTTTTTAATTTTAAATGTAATATTATTTTATTGAAGAATGCATAGTTAAAAATGAAAAGAGAAAAAAATAAATTAAATTAAAATGGAACCCAAACAAGGGCTTAACCACCCCATATTTTCCTAAAATTACTTTTCAAAGCTCATTTTTTTTTTTTTTAAAAGTATGATTATCAAACAAAAGCTTAAACAAATATAAATAGCTATAAATGTAGGGATCGTTTGACATTGCTTTCGAAAAGTTAAAATGAGCTTTTGAACCCATTTGATTAATTTTATTAAAGTATTTCTTTTAATTAAAAAAAAAGTTGGTTGCTTCCTCTAAAAGTTCAGAATAAGAATATTTATTAAAAATTAGTTTTGAAACAAAAATTAAGATAACTTCACCAAAAAACTCTTCTACAGGAAGTGAAAAAATATCCACGATTTGTGCGTTGGACATAGTCACATAAGTTGGTTAATGGCTGTTGAGATTAATCATAATGGTTAGTGCATTCGAGATTAGCTATGTCAATGAGTCGAGTCGAGTCGAGTCGAGCCGAAAAAAAAGTTCGGACTCGGCTCGAACTTTTTTGTGCCGAATTTTTTTTGGCCCGAGCCGAGCCTAGTCAAAAAAAATAAGGCTCGGCCCGAGCTTTCGGTCCGAACCTTAGCGAGCCGAGCCGATTTTTTGTTTTTTTAATGTCAAATCTACATTTTTTACTTAAAAAATTTAAAATTTGTACGGTTTATACGTGCTATAAATTAAAGAAAAAAACTCGGGTTCGACTCGAGTTTTTTTAGGCCGAGCCGAGCCAAGCAAAGCCCTACCAAAAAAATGAGGCTCGGCCGAGCCGGCTCGTTGTAACCGAGCCCGAGCTAGGCCCGACTCGAGCTTTTTCCGAGCCGAGCTCGATCCGTCTAAACCGGTGAACTTTTTTGCCATCCCTATTCGAGATTGGACAAACTTGGCATATTGAATCAAGAATATGTTCAATTACTTAAAAAGTTAGAACCCATTAAAAAAATGCCAATTAGTTATACGGATACAAAGTATTTGTCGGTTCATCTCAAAAGTTTGTTTCATTTTATTTTTTTACTGGTATCGACTTCAGTTCGAAGCTTTGACATCGACCATGGTTTCTAAACTTCGTGTGTTATTCAAACATTAAAATGGTAACTGAAGATACAATTTTGCCCTAAAGATGTGGACATTAGGTCTGCCATTGAAAATGACAAGAGGGTGTACGAACATGTTGTGTCCCTGTCTCTGTCTCTTTCATGTCTGAAATGACATCTCTGCCGACGGGACGAAGGTCACCTTCTCAAATCCCCGCCTGCTTTTACCACCTTAAACCATTTGCACCAAACAGGACCTGACCGGAACACAGTTCGATGTTATGACTTTATAGACTTCCCTTTTTTCATGCATTAGCTCCCTCCAAATCTCGTGTTATACAATTTAAATAAGAGAAAAGATTTTGTTCTTCCCCATTGCACATGGCGTGTCAATTGTTTTGGCGCTTCTTGTCTTTGGTACTTCGTTTTGTGTTTCTTTCTTTGAGGTAAAAACCATTAGTATATAATGGTTTAAATAATAATTTACACATACATGATATAGTGAAATGCGATTGAATCAAAATTTATTCAACGAAATAATAATAATAAAAAAAACATGTCAACTCTTTTTTGACACCTCGTAAGTATGTTAATCATTATATAATTTCATTATTTACAAATATCATTATTCCAGTAAATAACGTGTCCGGTTAACATTAAGCCACTGTTTGGTACACATTAAAATTCTCAAATTACACTGGCTAAGTAAGTAACTCGACCCATTATCGATTAGGTTTAATTTCACTAATGTAAGTGGTGAAACCAAAACTCTGAGCTTAGGGCGGCAATCGGCCTCCCCACTCATGTGCCCCAGCCTCTAGCTAATGTTCACTCAACTTTAAACTTAAATATCAAATAATAATTCGATTCAAACATGTCACTAAACGTTACAAAATGCTTTAGTTAGACCATTGATTCAATTTGACGTCTATCTTTTAACAAAAAAATTGGACGTGTCCATATGCTACATCATCAAATTATTAATTGGAATATGATTTTCTGTTGAAATGTGGTTATATGTACACAATGATGGTTTACATCTCCGTGAGTTACAAATTTCGTTGCATTGATCTTACCAATACATTTTTCAATCAATAGCTAAATTGTTGACACTTCATGTGTACACATTTGAGCGTACAAGTAATTTTATCTAATTTGAAGAGTAAATTTTTTTTTTATAAACGGTAACAATCTCTTTTAATTTTACCTTTTTCAGTAATAATCTATTATTTTAATATACATATTTTTAAATAGTAGGTTTCTCTCTCTAAATAAACTAAGGGCTTAGCGATATTAAAATTCAATTAAAATTGAAAATATAGTCGTTATTGAATCTCACTCGTCTAATAAAAGTCAACAATAACTGCTAGTTTTTCAATTTTAATCCGATTTTAATCTCTACCAAACACCCTCTTAATTTGAGTGGTTGAGAATGGGGGTAAAAACGGAAATTATGGAGAGAAACTTACCAATTTCT
>CAIGRH010241097.1:0-15043 GCA_903798295.1 Fraxinus nigra | reverse complement strand
ATAAAAATATTAAAATAAATTCAAATTATTCTCTAAAGTTTTGGTTACAATCAAACCTTAGAAGAATAGTTTAGTTCATGATAAGAAACATGAAATCTATACATTTCAAAATAAACAACATAAAGAAGAGAATAGAAAAACTAGTTTTTGGATAGATCTTCAATCTTCTTGATGTTGTTCTTGTCTCCTTTTGATTTCTTAAATTATGTCCACTTTGCCTCCTTCAATTGTGTGTTGAATTCTCTTGCCTCTTGAATAGTTCTCCCCCCTAAAATTAGGTCTTAAAGGTTGTATTTATAGTATTTTCAAGTCTTGGAAGGGTTGGAGTTGTGTTGGGCTAAGAAAAAAGTCTAAAAATATCAAAAACCTATTTCTCGCATAGGGGGCGCCTCGACGCCCATATTGGGCGCCTTGGCGCCCATGATTCTATTTTTTTTTTTTAAGCAATGGCGGTGCCCTGGCGCCCGTATTTGGGTGGAAATAACACTGCGCATCTTTCAGTATTTTTATCATAACTTTTTCTCCTGATATCCGATTGAGGTGATTCAAGATGATTTGAAAAGCTTATTCAAAGGGCTACAACTTTGCTTCAGATATCATTTTCTAATTCAAACGTTTGCTATGTTAAAAATGAGTCTCAATATGAGACTACAAATCTGGAGCATAACTTTTTCGGTTGGAAATTGATATACGATTATACTTTGATTATATTTGATCCCTTTGATTTCTTTCTTCATCCAATTGACTTCAAGCACTCTCGAATCTTCGTTGTGAGGTTCGACACAACTTTGGAGTATTTGCACTTTAGTTCTTGAATTTTGGATCTCTTACAATTTAGTCTGTTTCTCCAATTTGCCAACTTTTACTTATTTCCTTCAATTTCATTAATCTATATCACAATATCAAAATACATATTAAAACGCCCTAAAACTCNGAGTCTCAATATGAGACTACAAATCTGGAGAATAACTTTTTCGGTTGGAAATTGATATACGATTATACTTTGATTATATTTGATCCCTTTGATTTCTTTCTTCATCCAATTGACTTCAAGCACTCTCGAATCTTCGTTGTGAGGTTCGACACAACTTTGGAGTATTTGCACTTTAGTTCTTGAATTTTGGATCTCTTACAATTTAGTCTGTTTCTCCAATTTGCCAACTTTTACTTATTTCCTTCAATTTCATTAATCTATATCACAATATCAAAATACATATTAAAACGCCCTAAAACTCTCTCAAAGATAACAAAATAATGAATTAAGTGACATAAATATCACGAGGGTAGAAAACTCATCAGATGTCCTTTAAAGATTTGCTGTTTTAATTTGCTCACTGTGTTTGCTATGTTTAGTATCCCTTCAACTAGTTAGATTGGTGGCTTCTGGGAAATTGATACTTACTATTGATAAACATATTAAATATAAAAACTTTAGTTTATTGAATGTGTTTATAGCTTAGTGGTAAAAGTTAACTTTTTTAGGTTGCACATACCTGGGTTCAAATCCCAGCAGCCACAATATTTGTTTCCTTTTTCCTTTGGAAAATTTTCACAATTAGTCCTTAACCTTTAGCACCTTTTGAAAACACATCTCAACCTTTAAAATCGTCTTTTCGGTCCCAACATTTATTTCTATTTGCATAGTTTTGCTTCAGTTTCCATTACTCTCTTCATTTGCGGAGATTCACTCGTGAGTATGTCTTCCGTTTGTGTTTTTTCGCTAAAGAGAAAAGGAGGGAAATAGAAAGAAAATAATTACTTTGTTTGGGTAAAGAGGTATAATCTCAACCATATACATCAATCACCGGGATAGGTTAGCACACTAATGATCACAGTGAGAATCAGGACTTTGCAAGTGGAAATTGTGGAACTGTGTAATTTATCATCAAGTGTTTTGTATTTTAATTTTGAATATGGTGGTATGAACTGGGAGTACAACAGGGTAAGAGGAGAAACAAAAATGTAAATGATTAGAAAAAAAAAAAAGAGAGGAAAGAACGGGAAATGAACAGCACGAGAATCAAACTTGTGGCTTAGATTTGGATATCTTTATTTCAGTCATTATCATGCTGGAATTGTGGTTGTGTGGTGGTGTTTAGTCTGATATCTGAAAGGGATTTCTACTTTTTATTAATAAGATAAGCATAGCTCCAACCTGGGTCCTTGTACTGTAGCTGGCACAAGGAATTGCGATAGAACGAGAAGGGAAAAAAGTGGAGTTGAGGAATGTATGGTTGAATATAGGACAAAAACGATGGATGAAATATATTAGAAGTGTTTTATAGCAGCAGGTTCAAGGGTGAAGTTTTGAACTTGGGCAGCTAGTTTATGCGTTACTCAAAGTAGGTCACTTGAGCTTTTAACAGTTCTAAATTTTCTATTCCCATCCTTAAATAACTTATAGTTTTAGCATGCAATTCCAGCTTCGGCAGTAGTTCTTTTCTGTGGGGGAACTGTTTGACATTTTTTTATTAAATACCCTACACCCCCCCTTTTCTCTCGCGGTAAAATTTGTTGGTTGTAATAAATATTGAAATAATGAAGAAAACACGCAGGAAAACTTTGACATTTCCAATGTGAGTGGAGATCAATATATGCTTTATGAATTAATCTAAGAGTTTTTAGGTCTACCACCTATTTCAGCAAATATTTACTGTTTTGACCATTATTTTCCGTGTCAATCGTGTGTTCTAAAACTCAATTAAATTGAATGTGTCTATGAGAAAGAAAATGCCATATTTATTAAGTCTTGAAATTCTATATGAAAAGTTCAACCTTGTTAGGTAGGATAGCCCAAGTCCTTATACATTGGTTGTTTATTTTATCTATTACAAATATCGGATTTTTCCATGCCCCCATTTGAGAACACCAATCTAGGAATCTGATTGCTTATTTAAGCTTTAGACAAATTGAATTGTTTGTTTGAGCTTGTCGGGCTCTAATATGGAGGCAAAGATCCTAGGCTCAAATGAAATTGTGCACATATAAAGCTTTGATGGGAAAAAAAAAAAATGGACTATGCCTACATATGAGGGTGGTTGCTGTAGATAAGATTTAAATGATTAATTATGGCCGTCCTCCATAGCTTAAGCTTTTAGAACAAGTGACTTAACAGGAGGAGGCGAGGTAACTGTATACATCTTTTTCATAATTAACATGAGGACAGACTTGAACTTAATTTTTCTTCCAATTTTGCAGGATATTAGGGCATTGTTTCCTTCTGATAGAAATCCCTTCTATGCTGGTTTTGGAAACAGAGACACTGATGAGTTTAGCTACCTGAAGGTTGGAATCCCTAGGGGAAAAATATTTATCATAAATCCGAAGGTAGTTCTAAGAAATGATGGTGAAAATTGTACAAATTCTTTCTGCGGATGGAAATTTCATCTAAAAATCTGTGGAAATATTTACAGGGTGAGATTGTTGTAAACCGGCGAACTCATACCAAATCATATACGTCTCTTTTTGACCTTGTGCATGGCATGTTTCCTTCCATGTCATCATCTGAGCAGGTTTGACTCTCACTTTCTGGGTACTACTTTCAAAGTATTACATCCAAGTCACTTTCAAGGACATTAATTTCCCTCCTTGTGTTCAAGAATATGTATTCTATATAATTTTTACAGGGCTCATTATCAATATTTTCTCTGCATTATTTACTTGACGGTTGAACTTATTACCAATGTCACTCGTTGAATAGTTTTCTGCAAAACATGTTATTCTTATTCTTTCTTTATGCACCTGGGAGTTGAACGTGATTCGTGGCTTCGATTCTTGTTTTGCTATTTAACTCTTATCATATCCTTGCATGTCATTAACTTGTTACATTATTTTACGGAGACAAAAACATAAAAAATGTTCACGCCTTAATGTGCATTCTTCTGTTTTTACTTGATCCACTTCATTTTTCCCTCGGTTTCAGGAGGACTTTAATCAATGGAATTACTGGAAACTTCCGCCTCCTCTCATTGATGTTTGAAGATTGAGCAGTTTGAAATTGAGACGTGCAGGCAGGCATTATCTTCATTATCTGGAAGTGTTGAGGTAGCTTCTTAAGATTGTTGATTATTATTGATTTAGCTAATTGACGAGAAAAAGACGTAACAAAGAATGACCAATGAATATAAATATGGATAAATGAAGAAACGAAGACAATATCTAGAAATAGGTCTCCTGCCATCCTCAAGAAAAAGAATAGGCTTCTATCATTAATTAAATTATAATCACAATGTCTCTTTTCATGTGTGATATTCAGGGCACTGGTGAAAGGAAGACCCTCCTCAAAGACGGTTAGCTATCTAATCCCACACGTGAAAAATAGTGGTATATAAGATCTACAGTGTTCAGGGGCAGCTTCATATTAGTTCTGCTGCCCCCCAAGATTCAGCCTTATTTTCATATATATTCTTTGCATTCACTTTTGTGATGCTCTGGTGGCTGTATACTGAATTGTGGGCGTAGATTTGGATATATTATCACAAGCAAGACAGATTAGCTATAACTGATATTTGTTCTGTTATGGCTAGATCTGGTATCCTTGTACAAACTGCAATCTACAGTGGTGTTCCATGGGAAAAAACCCATAAATTCCACAAAATCCTGCTTCAATTCTGATTATTTATAGATTGTAAACTGTATCACATAAGAACATAAATAGTGCAACAGTATTGTTATAGATATGGAAATATTGTCATATTGTTTTCCACTATTTTTCCCAATTCTAGATATTATTTCCTTGGTAGTTTGGTGGTTAACTAGGTTGTTTTTCTTTGTAACTGCCAAAAACTGTCTTACAAATTTCCCTTGGTTCTCATTCTTTCTTTCTCGTTTGATTATTCTTCGGTTTTGATATTGTTTTCGCTTACAACTCTTTCCTTTTATTCCTTCCTCCGTTTTTTTTTTTTTTTTTGTTCAATTGCTACTGGTAACAGGTTCGTGGAGCTAAGGCGCAGGTAGCAGATGAGAAGTGCTAGACTGGCTGATCAGGAAATGATTTCCAGGTTGTCGAAAATCACGTCCTTTATGAAAACAAAAAAACTGATCTCATGAAACAGCAATTTATTGCTCAAACGTTCTGCACAAAACCTTGCACATGAACATAGAAGACATTTCAAAGTTCAAATGGTTCATAAATAATTATTTACTTTACAAAACCACTATTCACAGTAAGTACTAAATTAAGGATTCTATGATGCTTGAGTGACAATTCTTAGATCTAGTTCCTTCTGCATTCTCGTCAATCACTCCATTGGAATTGGTATCGGCTAACTTTATGGAGCGCTTGCTCTTCCATGTGGAGAACCGCCCTCTGGTGGCCTAAACTAGGGTTAATAATCTCAATCATCAGTGAACTTTGCTTAAAGCTTCCATTGGATAACTAAACATTAAAAATTATCCTGTTCATCACTAACTTTGGAATATGCAAGTTACATCCATTGAACGACTGTTAGAAAAATGGTCGTTAGCCAATGTTAGCAATTCCTTCTGTCCATTTTTCTAGTAGCCATTCAATGGATGATGGATGTGACCGCATATTTTAAAGTTCAATGATGAACGTGGTAGTTTTTAAAGTTAACTGACTTGGTGGAAATCAATAAGCAAAGTTCAGTGATAATTGAGATTATTATCCCCCGAACTATGTCCTGGAGTTTGTCTTGGCTTATGTGGCCAATTTATCTCGTTGGAATAACATAAATGTTGACGTGACAAATCAGTTGATAACTTAATTAGCAAACAACTAGATTGGAATAATTATTCTTATAGTTGGGAGTTCCAAAGAATTATTAAACTTTGCAATATCGTAGAAGTTTTGTTGTATATAATATATTTTTTCATGCTGGATAAATCAAACAATCGACTATAGACAAAAATTCGGAGTTCAAATTTTGCTGTTACTCGTGAAAATTATGTATGTGCATGAAACTTTAAAAAATAGTTCAAATCTTCACATGGCTCAAGCATCAGATTGCTCGGATGAATCTATTGTATTAAAGGAATGAGTTCTCAGAATAACAACACATGTTTACAAAAATAAGCATTTCCCAACGTCTTGGTTTGTCAAAAGAAGGGTGTGTTTGAGTCACGTTAGTTTGGAAGAATGTATTCTGGAATAGTAAATTGATAGAGAATGTGTGGTTGTAAAAGAATGAAAAGTTATTATTTTGATAAAAAATATTATTTTATTGAAAAATGTGTGGTTGAAAATGAGTAGAAAAATGAAAATAAAAAGATTAATGTGTATTAAACATGGGCGAAGTTGATCATCATTCACAATACAACTTGGTTTCTTAATGTTGGTTTTCACTATAAATGCCTTATAAAGTTTTAGAGTGACTTTTATTGACGTTGTTACATCTCTTTTAGCGAGGTTATAATATTGTTAGGCCTCTTCCAATGAAGTTACAAGTATGACCACGTGGTAGACAAGCAAGTGAATTTCAACCCGCACTGGCGCACTCCATGTCATTTTGCCCATGTGGCCAAGGGCGGACCGGGGTGGCCAAGGGGGTCACTTGACCCCTAGAAAAAAATTTGTTTTTTTTTTTTTTTTCTGGGAAAATAAGAAAAGTCAAATTTCAAAACCGGCAGCTTTCATTTTCTCACTCCCGGACCCGAGTCCCACAATTTTTTTTCGGGGAATGAGTTCAAATGGACATCCATTAATCTCGTTTTGTCCAATAGGCATTTGACCAGGTAATCAAAAATAAAACAAAATTTAATTATTTAAAAGTGTAGAAAAACCACTTTGCCCTTCCCTTGAAAAACAAAATTGCATAAGGAATTGAATATTTATTCATGGCAAAAATTATTTATTCTCAAATTGAAAAGCCCTCTAGCTCTACTGCCTCTTCAACAAACACAAAGATTCCATTCTTACTCATCTTATACCTCTTTCCATTGATACCCAAAAAACTCAAAATCAAATAATTAAAATGACAGAAATTTTAGATTTATATCTATTATTATTGTCATTATTGAAAAACATAGATTCTAAGGCACTTCTGTAGTCATGGAAGATGATAAGGGCGAAGCTGATGAATTTTACGAGAAAATCGAGGCCTCGAAGTTCGTAGATTTTATTTTCCCAACCATTATTGCCCCAATGATCACTACTGGTTCTGCCAACACATAGGTAAGTTTTAATGCCTCGATTTATTTTCTAGTTTTTTTTATTATTTGAACTAATTTATAATTTTCTACTTTGATTTGAAATTCTGATTTTTTATTGCATTTTTTGTTTTTGTTTTTAATATTCATTAATTAGCTTTAATTTATGGTCTGAAGCGTGAGATATAATGATAATAAATTTAAATTATTTATTTAAATTTAAAAATTCATAGTGATTATGGGAATTAATTATCCCAATCTTTGTAATTAGTACGTTTGAATAGTCACATAAAAAATGATTTATTAAAATTTAATAAAACATATCTAGTAACTATAAATGGGCACAAGAAGCTGCCACAATTTAGCTTTCCTTTCGATGTCATTTGGATGCCTCGTGTTTTGTTTAGATCTTTCAATAGTTAGCTATGAACAGAATTGAGAATTGGAGAAGGATTCATATAGCAGATGACTTTAAACCTTACCTTTTTGTATGGTAAGTACTATTTTTAAGGGTCTCAAAGCAAGTTCAATAAGCAGTATTGAAGAGGATTGGACAATATTATATGTATCATACCTGATAATGTTTAGAGCAATTTTCTAAGACTCGTATTTTCCTATATTGGTTGTCTTTTAAAATGTGACCAACAACACGATGAAGAAATGGATTCTGAAACAATCTATAAGAATTTTGTTCTTCGGTTTAGTCTCCTTTGGTGATTTCTATGCTCAAATGGTTGTTTTATCTGGACGATAAACAAGTTTAACTCCTTGTTCATACAAGTAATGACAATTAGGAGTTTAAATGTAAGACTTCGAAAAGCACTCAACAAAAGTCCATCAAGGTAAATCACTGTGAATTTTACCCTTGATAATCAAACGGGGTGACGAAATAAAATTCTGTAGTTGAATCCAAATGTAGTAATTGTCAAAGATATAGTTGCTTTATATTTTGTTTAGATAGTTTTCGTACAAACAACTCAAAATGAAGTAGTTGTAATGTATCTAAACATTTTAGATCTTTTTGAAACCTAGCAATGGATCAAGTGTGATGGTAAAAACGAACCCTACAACAAAAATAGTTATTTGCAACATTAAAAAAACAACATTTGCTGAGGTGTTTTGATAATATTTTAGTAAGTGAATGTTGTCATTGGTTAATATAAATGAGTTTTGGCAACGTTTTTTTAGAAAAATATTGTGGTAGACACCTTGAACAACGTTTATTGAGTGTTGTGGAAGGTTTTACATTTGACAACGTTTATCAAACATTGCGAAATGTGACTTTTAACAACGTTTACATTTATCAAACATTGTGAAAGGTGACACTTTGACAATGTTTGATAAACGTTGCGAAATGTGACTTTTCGCAACGTTTGATGAGCATTGCAAAAGTCTCATCTTTAGCAACGTTTGACAAACATTGCTAAATGTGAGACTTCTCGCAACGTTTGATGAACGTTGCGAAAAATCTTACCTTTAACAACATTTATCAAACGTTGCAAATAATATTCTGAGTCGTTTAAATGAAACCATCACATTCCAAATTAAATTATATATGGGGACCAAAAATAACCTTAATCCTAAACTAATTCACGCCTCCCTCATTCCTCTCCCTGCACGGTGAGTGATAGATAAATGTGAAGAGCTGTAATTTTCCATAAACAAGAAACATTGTCAGAGAGAAATTAAAAAAAGGCCGGCGTTTGTTGAAGAATGAGACCAAAATCAAGAAGCAGATGAATAGCTATTGAAGAAGATAGGCAATTGTTGCACTAGGGAGGAATTTACTGTTACTTTCATTGCACACTATCAAGGTTTTCTATTCTTCACTTTTTCTTCTATCACCACCAGATCTAGGATTTAGCCCATTTATTCCCTTGTTAATTTTATTTTTCAATTTGATTCTTATTCCTACAATAGATTTTCTCAAATTAGGTTTAAATGGGAAGGATAGTGTATTTATTGTTATTTTTTTCATCTACTTACCAAATATCGCCTTTGTTAAAGTATATGTTACTATGATTTGTCACTAAGAAATATTAATGAAAAATATGTGCGATTTGTTATTCATAAACAACTTTGTAAATAGTCAAGGCGCTTACTTACAAGAAAGAAAATAATAGAAATTTGGTGTTTGACTACTACAGTTGAGTGAAAATAAACTAGAATTTAGAAATGTAATTGTAGGGAAACTCCCCAAAGTTGAGAGCCATTAACACTTTCCTTAAAAGTATTGGGACTGGTGGGAAGGTTCTTCAATTGACTTCCTACCCTTACCCTTTCCATTTTCCGTTTAGTAAATATTGTTGAAGTGCTAAGCTTACTTGAATAAGGCTTTGCTTGTTGTTTTTGTTGTAACTATAGTTAGTCAACAAGATGGATCTTTTTAATACACAAAGATTAACTGGAGAATCTGAATATCTAAGCTGCTTATGCAACAATTTCAGAAAGCCATTTACATTTTATAGTTTGTGCTTTGTATTAATTTAGAAATTCCTGAAGCATTCAGAGGCAACTGATTCACTTTGCATAAAAATCTCTGAAGCTTACTTGGTATGTCGTCTTTAAGCTGCTTATGCAACAATTTCAAAAAGCCAGATATATTTTACAGTTAGTGCTTTGTATTAATTTAGAAATTCCTAAGGCATCCAGAGGCATCTGTTCCAATTGGCATAAGAATCTCTGAAGCTTACTTGGTATTTCGTCTTTATGCTATCCTTGACATTTAAATGGTTCTGATAGAATATCTTGCACGTATTGATGCTATTAGGTGGTCTAAAATTTTGAATACATTCTGTTCATGCTGGTTTGCATATGACAGTGGCAAGAAAAATGAGTGGTTTTGTGGATGTTGAGTTTGGTGCTGGTATATCAGCATCTGTTGGTTGAAAATGGGAGCCTTCATTTCTGTAGAATCAAATGTAGTTGTAATGGATCCAAGATTGTTAGATACTGAAGATATGTTATTCTAAGAGCTGAGGAACTCATGGCCTTCTCTTTTATTTTTAATTTTTAATTTTTTAATTTTTTTGGGTTGCAAAGCCTTATTTGGAGTTAAATGATTTCCACTACAATAAATTATAGTTTACTTTGGTTACCCTGCTTGATATATTTGGCTTTTGCAGGCCTTTAACTTGATAAAGCCTATAGCATCTGTGAAGTTGTCCATTACATTGAGTTTGTCTTCAGATTTGCCGGAGTATGTCATTGGTGATGAAAAGCGGCTAATGCAAGTTCTTTTAATGTAGTGGGAATGCTGTGAACTTCTCAAGGTAGCATTTTCATATCTGTTTTTGTTTGTTCAAAATTTTATTTCATTTTGAAACTCTTTTTTATTTAGGTGGTGGTATATTACATTTTAATGTTCAAGTGTATGGATTCAAAAAATTGTAATGAAATTATCAATTTTTATGCAATTTTAAAATTTGTTCAAAAGGAGTGTTTTTAATTTTGTCGGTCAATTTACATATATTGCAAAAAAAAATTGTAATATGATATATGACAACGTTTTCTCAACGTTGCAAAAGGGTTCTTTGGCAATGTTTAAATCTTTGGCAACATTTTTTAAACATTGCCAAATAATCCTTTGGCAACGTTTTCTAAACGTTGCGAAAAGGTCTTTGGAAACGTTTAAAACCTATTTCACTTTAATCGCTAAACTATTAAAATATATTTACCAGCATTGTTGGTACATTATACATGACAACGTAAATAGAGCAGTCTTGGACTTCTTTGATGGACGTCATCTTCCACAGGGTTTTATTGCTACTACTTTGTATTGCTCCCTAAGAGGGACGGTGCTTGTAGATAGACTGACTTTTGACCTATTAGTTTATGTGTTGTGTTCAATAATCTTAATAATAAGCTTATTGAACACTCAGTTGAGTACACTATTATCACGCATTATCTCTCATCTATAGATTGGCTTCATCCCTAACCGTCTAATTAGGGACAATGTCTTATTAGCTCAGGAGCTTTTCTATGCTTTGGATTCTAGAGTGGGAGGGAGTAACACAATGCTGAAGCTAGACATGGCTAAAGAATATTATCACATGGATTGGGGCTTCATTTATTCTGTATTGGATGTATTTGGATTTTGATCAGATCTGGATCAAGAGGATTAAGCAGCGCATCTCAGAGTGTTATTTTTCTTTACTCTTAAATGGTTGCCCTTGTGGTTTTTTCTCTCTTCACAATGGTTAGACAGAATGATCCCATTTTGCCATAACTCTTCATCATCGCTGTAGATTACTTTTCACCCCTTCACATTCAGAGGTTTCATAAGTACCCCAATATGTGCTATCAGTATGGATGTAGTACTATTGTCTCATACCTTTCATTTGCTGATAATATGATCATATTCGTCAGCTAACAAAAACAGTCTATCATGAGGATTCTTGATTATCTGGAGCATTATGAGGGGGTTTCTGGTTAGTTGGTAAATAAGGATAAGAGCGGACTTATACTACCTAGATAGGTATCTATTAGTCAGATCAAACGCTTGGAGATTTTAAATGGATTTAGACACCAACATCAGCCTTTCACTTATCTTAAGGTCCTTTTATTTAAGAGGACCAAGAGAAACTTCATTTATGATGACCTTATCCAGAAGGTTAGGAACAGAATTTCAGGTTGGGTATCATGACTTTTGTCACTTGTGGGCTGAATTACCTTGCTGAGGTCAGTGCTATCTTCCATGCCATTACATTTTATTCAGATTATACAACCTCCCAAAACTATCTTGAAGAAACTTGAGAACATCTTTGCGCATTTCCTATCGGACTCCAAGGAGCAAGCTCGATGTTTATAATGGTGGAGTTCGAAGAAGATTTGCCTTCCTACTGATAAGGGTGGTCTAGGCTTCAGGAGATTGCAAGATGTGGTAGACAACTTCCCATAAGCTCTGGTAGTTGTTCTATTTTCAGATATCACTTTGGACACAATTTTTACTAAGCAAATATTGTATGGAAACACATCATTCACTTGCAGTAGGTCTCAAATTAGCTTCTCCTACCCGGAAGATGTTGAAATTAGTTAGGCTTCGGACAGAACCACACATTGTATGGAACTTTAAGGTAGGTCAGATATTCTTTTGTTATGATTGTTGGAGGGTGGGACCACCTTGGCATTCTTTTTCTTACACCAACAGCTCACATCTACGGGGGTGCAAGATTTTTTTGATGACACTGGTGGTATATAAGACGTTTATTACAAGTTCTCATTCCTCTTATGTCGATATAGATAGTTGCTATACCTTTATGTGCAGATTCCCCAGATTGCATTGTTTGTCGGGATACTTCAAATGGTAGCGAAATATAAGACGTTTATTACAAGTTCTCATTCCTCTTATGTCGATATAGATAGTTGCTATACCTTTATATGCAGATTCCCCAAATCGCATTGTTTGTCGGGATACTTCAAATGGTAGCTTCGCTACCAAGTCTGCATCGTAGCTCATACGTATAGGACTTCAGTGTCAGGATTCACATCGGTTACTATGGAACGCCATTTTACCGTTACTATTTAATTCTTCTACTGGAGACTTGGTAGGACCTCATTCTAGTAAATGTGATTATTTAGAAGATGAATGGATGCAAAATTGGTTTCTCGTTGCCAGTGTTGTTCTAAGACTGAGACTATCAATCACATCTTCACCAACAGTAACATTTCCGATCAGGTATGGCAATATTTTGGGGATATTTTCCAGATTTCTATGAGTTTAGGAGAGAGAGTCAAATAGAGGTTCCAGAGATGTCGATATTTTGGACAGTATGTTTGTTGTGGACACATTCGCACTATTATTCATCTACTGATATTTTGGTTTCTTTGGACCGAGAAAAATGATGCAAAGCATAGGAGGATCTGCATGGAGGCCAGATGTATCATTTGGAGGGTTTATCGCATGATCCATTTTCTTCATAAGGGAAGACTATTTCGAACTCTATATTGGTGAGGGGGTTTAACACTTATATCCATCTTTGGTATTGTTTTGGACCCCTCTTCTTCATCTCATCCGTTTTGGTTTGGTAGCGCACTTCATTAGTTAAATTTTTCAAGATCAATACTAATGGTTGCGTTAAGGATGGTTTTGTAAGCGAGGGAGGCATCATCAGAGATCACATAGTGTATTATGGCTTTCTCATCTTCGTACAGATCATGCATAATATTAGATGCAAAGCTCAGGGCTATTCTAGATGGAATTTTACAAGTTAGAGGACTCGATCTTTCAGACATTTGGATCGAGTTTGATTCTGTAGTGGCTACTCACTATATCACTAGAGGAGGAGAAGGACCATAGGCTATTCAGAGCATACTTAGACAGATCATAGATATCATATCATTTGAAAGAGACAATTTCCCATATCTACAGAGGGGAATCGAGTTGGAAAAGTGATAAGTGCGTTTTTACACACTTATTTTATTGTCAAAACATGGAAATTATTGGTTAATATGTTGGAATATGGCTTAATCCAATGCAATTTATGTCATGACAACATAATGAATGTAGCCAAATTGGGAAGAAAATAGGGAAAAGGGACCAAAATGAAAGAAATTGATAGTTTATGGACTAAATTGCAAATATCCAAAAATTGGTTCGGAAGACTAAATAGGGATTTGAAAGAGTTGGAAGCTAATTAGTTGAAGACAACTGGCTTTGGATGATAATTGGAGAAAAGAATGCAAATATAGCGAAAAATTACAAAATTCAAAGTTTGAGGACCAAATTGCTCATATGTTGATTTGGACCACAAGAAGATACTTTGAAGATTTTTAGGAAACAATTAGATGTAAATGAAACTCAAAAAGGAATGGAATATGATCAAAATATTATCAAAACCAATTTAATATTCGAACAAGATATATTCCAAATTTTTAGCCAAAAATTGAGACCTATTTTTGGCATAATAAACGTTCGAATTGAAAGAAATCTATTTCTATAAAAGTTGTATCCCTTTGACCCTTATCAACTCACTTTGAATCGCTTAAATCAGATATTGAGAGAGAAAGTTATGACCAAAATACTAACTGCTGTACAGAGACAAAAAATCTGCGCGCAAATGCAACTTTCTTCATTCGATTGAAACTCTTTTGGAAATCAATTTGGACGTGATTTTAATCCAATTTTTGACTCCTATAAATACTTAACAGCAAAATACGTATTGGAAATGCCTCTATACACTTTTCTCTCATCTTTTAACTCAAGAACTCCATTAATAACTAAACAATTTGGTGAAACAAAGGAGGAAATCATTGGATTTGGTGATTTTACGTCTTTTATTTATGTAATTTGTTATTTTTCTTGTTAAACAATTCAAGGTTTAGATTTTCTCTTCATAAATTTATTTTGAAATTGTTTAACTCTTATTAGATTTTTCATAGACATTAGCTATATTTTGAAGAGTTGACTGGAGGACAGAAGCCATCAAGCATTGAGATTCCTAAACCAAAGTTGAAACCACTGCCTGCAGGACTAAAACACGAATTTCTTGGACCAGGTGATACCTTTCATGTAATTATTTCTTCAGACTTGAATGCATGGCAATGTAAACAACTTTTGAATATTTTGAATGAGCGTCGATCTGCATTATGCTGGACCATAGCTGACATAAAAAGGTATTAGCCCTTTGATTTTCTCACATAAGATTCATCTAGTAGAAGGAACTAATCCTAGGAGAGACCCACAACGTAGGCTAAACCCCATGATGAAAGACGTAGTGAAAAACGAGGTGCTTAAATTGTTAGATACGGCTATCATTTACCCTATCGTGGATAGGAAATGTGTTAGTCATATACAGGTAGTTCCTAAAAAGTCAGGAGTCACGGTAGTGAAAAATGAATTATGTGAAATAGTTCCTGATAATAGCATGTTTATTATATTTTTCACCCATTAATATTTACGTTTCTATGATTATTTGATGTCTAAATGCACTAAGTA
>CAIGRH010241083.1:0-10773 GCA_903798295.1 Fraxinus nigra | reverse complement strand
TATGAGTTAACAATATTCACCAAACGATATTGTAGCCAAGTTATAACTCAAAGGAAGAGCGAGTTTGAATTTTTATAATTGCATTAACACCACTAAAATTTAACATATATTATTCTGTTTAATTTTAGTATCAAATTCATCAGTTGCCATAACGGTAAATCTGTTAATAATCCTAAGAAAGGTCACAGGTTCGAACCACTCCCTATTCCATTAATTTTGGTAAAAATTGTAGAACTAATACTATTACATAATAGATTGGTTGGAAGGAGACTCGAACCCAGGACCTATAAAATGAAAATGCTAGCTCTAACCAAATGAGCTATGGGAGATCTTTGAAAATAAAATGAATTATTAGTTATATATTCTAAATATTTATCTATTGTCAACCAAAAAATATTGTTCCCGACGGATCCAGCACGGGTGGCCGCGGGGGTTGGCCAGGTGCTGGATCCGCCTCTGGCTACTTTATCATTATAGGAGCTGCTCCATTCTTGTACATGACGTTATCATTATTCTACAGTAATCAACTTATTGAATAAAAAGAAATGAATGGAGGAGCAAAAGTTTTTTGGTTTCTATTTGCCAATAATATGCTAATAACTTGCTTCTGTTATGGATGATTATGCATGTGCATACACAAGTATTTCTGTAGATCACTTTGTTGTGTGCATATGCTGGGATAATAAAGGGGTGGGAATACTAAATCTTCTGTGGAAGGGCTAATTTTATTAATGGATCTCTTTTTGTTATCTGGACAACATTAGTTTTGCACCATTGATTAAATGAACTACAAAAGTGTTGCAGTTATTTATGTTTAATTGGCAGCTTGGCTCAAGGATGAAAAATGTCCAGGTTTTTTTTTGTTTGGCATCTAAGATTTCTTACATATACTTGCATCTTAATATAAAGACGAAAACATTGCTACTTATTTGTGAAGTTCTTGTTGCTAAGAGATCTTGGTAAAGAGGACAAGGCCAACTTCAGGTTCTTTTTCATGAGAGCTAAAATATGATTTTGCAAATCCCAGTGACTTAATTTTTGCTTGTGATGCGAAATTGTGAATTGTCCTTGATCAGATGTGATGTTGAATTGTTGATACTTTACTCGCTTTACATTCCCAGTTTACATCACAAGGAATCATATATATTGACAGATATTGAACCCTGCATCTTGCATGCATGAAAATGCCCTAACCATTTTTACGCAATTATTTCCCAGAGACTAATAAGTACTTATAAGCAGTCATCACTTACATATTATACCTGTTATGCTGAATGGATAATAATCTTGATGTCACTTCTTTGGGTGGTTCTTCTATTTGCAGCACTGCGCTGGCATAAATTGCTTGGCTGTGTTGAAGTCATCCGGACCAGGTGGGCCTGATTATCTCTTCACTGGGAGTCGTGATGGCACATTAAAGAGATGGGCCTTGGGTGAAGATGTTGCTACCTGCTCTACTACATTTGAGTCTCATGTTGATTGGGTATCAGTCATTCTTTTCTTTGTTCAAGTCTCCGGTTTACTGTATCTTTTTATGTTTGGTTTAAAGGTTTATTTTAGCTGGCGACTTATCTGAAGAGACCTTAATCATTGATGCCATTAGGAGTGGACATATTACCCGTGAAACCGACCAACCTGACTAACAGACCTCAACTCGGTTGGGTCGGTTTTGTGGGAAGGTGGGTCGGGGTGTAAAAAAATTAATTTCAAGGGTTAAGTACCCGTGAAATTGAAAAACTGAATCAGGTCGGTTTCTATCTCCTTTTGGTTCGGTTTTCGGGTTGGGATTTTACCCAACCCTGAACTTTGGGGATCGGGTTGCATCCGAACCCTACCTGTGCCCTGCCCTAGATGCCATAATCAAATCCTTACCACTCAACTGTACTTTAGTGGCAATGTACTCAATTTTTCAATTCCTTCACCATTGAGCTGACAGATTTTTGATCAGTGATGTTCTAGAATATTCCAACATTTTACTCATTACAGTGTCGTGTAGCTTCATGAACTCAATGCCATTTGACCATATAAGGCTACCTGATTGACACCCCACCCCAAGAAGCATTAATATACCAAGATTTGGAGCTTTATTGTTACCTATAATTTTTGACATGGTTCCAAGAAGAAACTAATGTATGAATTGGGATTTTTATTTATTTATTGCTTTAAAATCTGAAGCTAGTATGATTCAGAATTTTGTTACTTTTTAACGCACAATATGCATATTCTACATATTTATTTTGGAATGCATCTGCTGGGCAGGTCAATGATTCTGTTCTTACTGGTGGTAACACATTAGTTTCTTGCTCCTCGGACACCACTGTTAAGGTCTGTGCATTCTTTGGTTCTATGTTTCATATATACGAACTTCTATTCATTTATTAATCTATTTACTATTTGTTGGTATTTATCAGATTTGGAATTGCTTGTCTGATGGAACATGTACCAGAACCTTGCGTCAGCACTCTGACTATGTCACTTGCCTTGCCACAGCAGAAAACGACGTAATTAGTCTTGCAAATGTTTTCTGGATTTACGAAATTCCTGGATATTTAAATCTTGTGTTTAGTTGATAAGCTGTTTACATTGAGGTGTGATGTATGTTTCTGCTATTCATTTATGATTCTTTTACATTCATACATTACAGAGCAATATTGTTGCCTCCGGTGGCCTAGGTGGGGAAGTATTCATATGGGATCTTGAAGCTTCACTTGCTCCCCTGTCCAAGTCAAATGATGCAGCTGAAGATGGTGGTGCAGCTAGTGTCAATGGTTTGGGATCTTCGTTAAATACGAGCATGCGTCCAATTGGTTCAAGTAATAACATTTCTCTGCATACTACTCAATCTCAAGGATACACTCCTATTTCTGCAAAAGGCCATAAAGAGTCAGTTTATGCATTGGCCACGAATGACCGGGGAACACTTCTTGTCTCTGGTGGAACTGAGAAGGTATATTCTCGTAATATAGCTGACAGTTTTATTGTCCAGATCTACAGCAGTTATTTTAATGTTTTAATCATTTAAGACTTCTGGAATACTTCCATTTTGTGTTGTAAATATATGATTCTACTAGGTAGTGCGTGTCTGGGACCCAAGAACCGGTTCTAAGAACATGAAGCTCAGAGGGCACACCGATAATATTCGGACACTGCTTTTGGATTCTAGTGGAAGGTTAGTTTGACAGAGTCTCAATTCAGTTTCTGTTTTAAAGGGACTTGGAGTGACATTATAATATAAACATTTAATTATTCTTAGAAAAAGGAGTTAATCGGTTAAATGACGTGTTAAAGTTAATAGTTCTACGCAAGAGTCGGTCAAGGTGAATGTTCAAGCTTTGATATTGTTGTTACTGGCTAGTTTTTGTTTGCGAGGACAAGATGATATTTTGCCATGTTTTTTAGTAACAACATGAATAATACTAATCCCATGTCTCTTGACTCAAGTATTGTCAATCTTTGGTTCGTGAATTTCAGAATCAGTCTCTTTATCTCTAACATTCCTTTAGCAATTTCTCTTACTCGGCATTAAACAAAGGCTTGCTCCAATCTCCACACCCAAGAGAAGGAAAAAATAGAAAAAAACTGTATTGCGGTTCAATCAATTTTCCACTTTTCCTTGTGGCCAAAAGCCTGTGGTTCTTTTTGTCCAGATCTCTCCCACACAACTAAAGGGTGAGCTTCACCTCTTGGGTTTATGAGTCATTCATCAGTGCACATAACTTTTCCACCCCATTTACATGGAAGCCATAATGTCCTCTACTTTGTACTCCCTGCATCTATCAATGTTTGTATATGTGCGTGCCCGCACGTAAATATAATACCTCCATCCAGGATTGAATTGATTGATTACCCCTTCGGGATATAGGAAAATGATGACCTCCTCTTTGCTATAGATAGTTTACTTCTAAAATTATCCTTGACAATGGAAATGACAAAATCTGTCGCCAAAATTTTGGGGCCCAATTCAAACGGGATCAATAATTCTGGATTGACGGAGTAATTTACGTTATTAACTGATTTCATCTTTAAATTTGCAGATTTTGCTTATCTGGGTCCTCTGATTCTATGATCAGGTATGCTAGTTGCTTACAAATCCACAATTATCAGAGCGTCTAACAAGAAAGTATCATATACCCACATTCTGTCCCCACACAGCATTTTTAACAATAAATCATTTCATAATTATGCTTCATGTTGAACTTCAACAATAAAAGCTTTTTGGCATAGTCTCTTATTTGATAGGGACTAGTGTCTGGAGGAAATTTGAGTAGGAGTTAAGACTAATTATGGTATACTTCTAGAGATTTTGATTATTGACAATTAAAAAATACATTGGAAAACTATTAACTACAATTTCTTGACCAGATTTGCACCATGATCAGATTTTGTTATATATGAAGAATGAAGTTTATTAGTGAACTCCTGGTCCTGAAGTCTTTATCTTTTTTTATTTTACGTCTTTGAAGTTTCTTGTTTGTTGAAGATTTTCTTTTCTGTGTTATGTTCAGAATTTGGGTTTGAAGGTCTTTGTATATTGTGAGAAGGTTACTGGTAATTATATTTTCATCTTCTGCTTTGTTTGTACATCCTCATTGGATGGAATGGAGTGCAGACAAAGGGTTTTTGGAGCCGAAAAGATTGTACTATGCAATTTAATGAATATCGTTGTATTAGTCATTCTTCATATAATTCTTCATATAGCTAGCTGCTTTTTACTTAAATGTTTGCAGGCTTTGGGATCTTGGTCAGCAGCGTTGTGTACATTCCTATGCTGTGCACACAGATTCTGTATGGGCACTTGCTAGCACACCGACATTTAGTCATGTATATAGTGGTGGAAGAGACAGTTCTGTAAGTGCATCTTGACAAATCTACCAATATGAAGATTTATCCCACCTCCATATTTTCTGCTTTGCCCATCTTCTAAATCTGACTCGCTTTTTGTACTTCCAGTTATATTTGACAGACTTGGAAACGAGAGAAAGTGTATTACTTTGTACAAAGGAGCATCCCATTTCGCGATTGGCATTGCATGATGACAGTATATGGGTTGCTACAACAGATTCTTCTGTAGACAGATGGCCATCTGAAGCACATAATCCTCTGAAAGTTTTCCAAAGAGGCGGTTCATTCTTGGCTGGAAACTTGTCATTTTCGAGGGCAAGGGTTTCATTGGAAGGTTCTGCGCCAGTGAGTCGATTATCCCTTTTTCTATTTTTTACTGATTCTTTTTGTTACTTCTAATTATCTACCATAAGAGAACAAAGAACTGCGCCCTACCTCCTGTAGTGTTGGATATGGATCAAAGTTGGAGCAAAAGAGTTGCTTTCTAAAGCTTCAGTCTTATTTCTTGGACTTGGTTTACCTGAGACTGGAGAGATCTTCAATAGGGCAAACAATTTGATAGCTTTAGGCAGCACAGAAAGTAAAGAATGGCATGCCAAAAAATCTGTAAAAACGGAGTGTATGCTATGCCTTTACATTTAAGTCCTCAATATATTCGCTTTTATGGATTGCATTACCCTCTGACTGCTAATCCCTAAGTGCCGAATATTGATAGTTACTGCTGTTTGTAACAATATGAAGTTTGTCCACGTTTTCTGTTGACCAAAATTTTCTATTACATGCTGACACTTTCAAACAATCAAACAATATTGGAAGCATTGATATTCTTGGAATGTTTTTCCTAAATCTTTACCCTCCCATTGGGCCCTTTTTACTTTAGGGAAGTTGGTATGATGATTTGCCTAATTAAGCAACCGACATTTGGATGGTGTAGGTTCCTGTTTATAGAGAACCGTCTTTTAGCATTCCTGGAACTCCAGCGTTGGTGCAGCATGAAATTTTAAATAATAGAAGACATGTACTGACTAAGGTAACGGACTTTTTTCTCTCTCTCTCTTTTTTTTTTAGCCAACACAATATTGCTTCCTCGCCCATAAATTTTGTTATTTATATATCTGGGTTGTGCCTTTTCAAGGATACTTCTGGCTCTGTGAAATTATGGGAAATTACAAAGGGTATGGTGATTGAAAACTATGGAAAGGTGAGTGATGTGCTGTTGACTTCTCATTTGTTTTACTGCAGATTGTCTTGGGAGAACGGGGTGGGTTGGTCCATTGATAATGTGGCAGATTCTTTGCAGGGCCTTTGCTCCAACTTTCTTGCTTGTTACGATTCTGAACTTGTTTTACTTTGCTTATTTAGGTTTCATTTGATAAGAAGAAAGAAGAATTATTTGAGATGGTACGATTTACTATCTTATCTTCAATGTCTAAGTTTTTCCCCGGCGTTCTTTTGACTTATTTTGCTTATTCAGGTAAGCATCCCTGCATGGTATACCATAGATACTAGGCTCGGGAGTTTGTCGGTGCACTTAGAAACCCCACAATGCTTCTCTGCTGAGATGTATTCTACCGACCTTAACATTGCGGGGAAACCTGAGGATGACAAGGTATTTTCAATTAGAATTATCTTTATTTGCTTCATCTGGAAAACCCCCTACTTTATTTAATAGATTGTCTTCACCTTTTAGTCTGTGTCTAGTACTGTGATGTTACACATTCTTGCTGTAAGGTTTAATCATCTCTAACTTACTAAGTATTTTCCATTAAGCTTATCTAATTTTAGTGTGTTAATTTTCAAATTCAAATTGATGTGGCCTGTTCATTCCAGGCCGACGATTGTGTTCACTTCAGTTTCACCTTACATTTTCTTTGGATGATTTTGGATTTTGCAAACTAGAGCTTGACTTGGTGCAAACTTTATTTTACTTCTAATTATAATTGGAAATTAATATGTGAATAAATTACGTTATGAGCTCTGAAGGTTTTTTCCTCTTTGTGTGAAAATAAATGTGATTGGCTTACACAATGATGTAGGTTAACTTGGCACGAGAAACCCTTAAAGGGCTGTTGTCTCATTGGTTAATCAAAAGAAGGCAGAGATTTGGATCTCAAGCTTCAGCAAATGGAGAAATCCCATCTGGGAAGGATATGTCTACAAGGACATTAGCCTTGTCTCGAATTGAGGGGGATTGTACTGCTGAAAATGACCATGTTGTGTATCCACCATTTGAATTTTCTGCTGCTTCCCCTCCATCCATCGTTACCGAGGGCTCTCAAGGAGGCCCATGGAGAAAGAAAATTACTGACCTAGATGGAATTGAAGACGAGAAAGATTTTCCATGGTGGGTTCTGGATTGTGTGTTGAATAATCGCTTGCCTCCCAGGGAAAATACCAAGTAATTCTCAATCGCAATTCTTTCTTGTCCAAAATTGGTTTTGACTTTTGATCATGTGTTTCATGAACTTTGCTAATAAGGAATCTTGATTATCTACATTTCTGGTAAGGCATGCAGAAAGTAGGTCTAATATCATGAATTACTTTTTTCTGCCTTCTTACTTTTGCTCACAAGTTCACCAGCTCCTCACCGCTTTTAATCTATTTTTTTTTTTCTCTTAAGCACTGATAATTTTGGAAAGGTACTCGCTTTTTTCTACTAAGTCAATTGTTGCTGATTGCTTGTTGTTTGGGACTGATATTGTTATTTTGTGCTTTGTATTATCTTTCCTTTGAATTTGTTTTGCTTTCCAACATTTTCTGGTCCTCTTTCTTCATCTCTTCTGATTTGTATTTTTGCATGATGATGAACGAAACTAGTTCTTCGTCAAGCAGACCAAATCATAGAACTAGTAATTATCGTACTGTAACTGTATTGACATTAGTTGAAATCATTTTTACATCTTATGCTGCTAACTATTGCAGTATGTCCGTTTCATGTGAAACTTTCTCATTTTCTGCAGATGTAGCTTCTATTTGCACCCATGTGAAGGTTCTACAGCACAAATTCTCACACAAGGAAAACTTAGTGCTCCTCGCATTTTGAGAATACATAAAGTAAGAACTTCCACTGGATGGCATAAATCCAGCTTCTGATATTAGTATTAATGAACATGCTTAGCATGTTTATAAGCTACCTTTTGATTGTGTTAAGTGCAATAACTGTTAAGAAAAGTTGACAGATAAGTAATAACGAAGAATTGATTTTTGCGCAACTTGGGCAAACAAAAAAAGGCCAGTATCTATATTTCAGAGTTACTTCATTGATAAGGCCATTCAGATGACAGGCATCTTCTTTGGAGATGGGTGTTTCAATGCTAGTAATCAAATGTCTTGATATACGCTTGTTACTTATAACCTGATGTATGTATTTTTATACTTGGATAACATGTTTTAAAATTCATAAATGGTCATTTAATTTATTTTGGATTCAACCTAATTCCATTTAGAATGATACTGGTATAGTATTAAAAAATCATCAACAGATTCACCCCTTCAATCTTCCACTTACACCTCACAAGAAGCATTTACTTTCCGAAGTTACAAGAAGTAATTTTTAAGCTACTATAGGTACTTAGATTAACCAAATGTCTGGTAATTAAGGCCCACCCTCTACCCAGGTATTGGAATTTCTCGGTCATCATTATTAGGATGTTCATACCCTGTGAAATTAAATGCCCCATTAATATTCTCGATAAATAAGATATCCTAACAAGAGATGCCCATTCCAGGTTTAGATTATTTCCATGCAAATGTGGCATACTGAAATGTTAAATGAATAATCTAGGGATCGAAAATCCCTGCCAAAACTTCTAGGAACGTCCTTGTAGTGCAATTGAGCCTAAAGAAAAAGTTTTATGGAGCCTGCCATCAGTTGTTGGGATGAAGCTGGCTTCCTTGGAATAATATCCTAGCATACATTTTTCTTTTTGCCTTCCTTTTGAATCGTTATCTCAAAACAAAAATGGATGCAGCAGATGACTCATCGATTTAAGATTGTACCAATTTATTTTTTGTAGGTTGTCAATTATGTGATAGAAAAAATGGTTCTTGATAAGCCGTTGGATAGTATGAATGCGGATGGCACTTTTAACTCTGGGATGCCTGGAAGTCAGATTTCACATTCAGCTGTTGGAGGAGATGGGTCTTTCTGGTCTGGATTGAAGCCTAGACAAAAACTGAAGCCTTGTATAGAGATCTTGTGTAACAACCAGGTTTGTGTTATCTTGGAAATCTTGTATACTCTAAAAAAACCTGGTTGAAGTACTTGAAACACGTAAAAAGATTTGAAGGTTCTGCATTTTTGAAACTCTCTTTTGTTTGGAATATTCTGTTATTTTTGCCTGACCGTTGGGCGATTATAATCTTTAAATAAGCACCTGAACTACTAACTTTACACGTGCCCCTAGCAAACCTCTAATATTTTTATAACAAAGTTATGGCTCCCAAGATGCAAGAATATGGTGGTTTATGACAAATCTTCTCTAAATTCGTGCTGTTCTTTTTTTCCTTCTCTCCTCTCCTACCACTCATTCCTCATGGGTCGATGATTATGAATGCACTTTTCAATCTAAGATATTGGTTTTGTGCTTAACATTTAGATTGTGTTTTTTTCCTTGCAACTCAATGAACTTTTGTCGTTCCTCAGGTATTACCCCCTGACATGAGCTTAGCCACTGTTAGGGCTTACATATGGAAGAAACCTGAAGACCTTATCCTTAACTACAGAGTGGTGCTGGGAAGGTGATGGATGAAAGGTGATACTGCATTTCAGGTGTGTTTTGATTACCATATTCTGTCTAGTTTGCATCTTTTACTCTTCAGACTCCTTACGATTTTAGTTTGATTGTGATGATTGTCACGTGTATGATTAGAGGTGTCAATCTGGAACCGGACCAAAGATCTCATGGGTATCTGCTTACAATTTTATGGGTTGGTAACATTGGCTCACTAATTCCACTGGATATGTTGGGTTGGGTTTTTTAATCTGCTGACTACAAAGGGTTAATTGCAAGTTTTTAAAGATCGAAAACAGTTTTCCATAGTGCACTTCTAATGTGCAATTACAGAACTCCTTTTTTAGTATTAGGATACATCTTGAGGTTAGTGGGACAACTGATAAGTGTATAGTGAGTAGTGACTACGTACTGGACTTCATCTTTGTTAAAAGGAACTACAATAATGCCCCCTGAAAGGTGGTAAAATAAGTTTATAACTCGGTATTTCAGTTTGAAGAAATGTAAAATAGAAAAAAAAAATGATGGTGCTTGAAATTAATGTCCAATTATAGAACTCTTCTGCTACAAAATAGATGAAAAACGTTACTGTATTTATGCTTCAAAATAAATTTGGCCGAGAAAATATGTAGCAACAAATAATAATAATAACCCACCAAATTTGGTTAGTTGATCCATACCGTTAAACCACTACTTTGAAGTGAATGAGCAAGTGTTTCCAACCCCTTCTTTTCTCAAATACCATATGCCACGTATGATTCGGGATATGGATGCCTTGTAATTTGTAAACAACAAAGATGAGTATTTCTTATCTGTGGTAACGTATAGTAGTTTGTCAGTTATAAAATTCCATAGGTTATTCTTTTCATAGTAGTTCCCACCTGTTCTTTAACATTTTGGTAATGTATACATTTACAGTGTTGTATTGAGATGTTTATGCCTCTAGTTATGTATTGTATCCTCCTATGTGAAATTTGACACACTGCTTTGTTCATGTCCTTGTCTCATGTAGGATCAAATTGATTGTGTTTGTGGAGTTTCTTTGTCCATGTAATATACTCGATAGTTGTGCATTTTTCTGGCGCACTGCTTGCTATGGTCGTAAATTATTTGAGCTGTCCTCTGAATCTGGTAAACCCGGCGGTTGCTATATTTTAGCCGTCATCCCCAAATTTATACTGGTAGGTAATGCCTGAGT
>CAIGRH010241010.1:0-22249 GCA_903798295.1 Fraxinus nigra | reverse complement strand
TACCTTTGATTCCGACTTTGCTTTATTTGAATTATACTATGGTTAGATTCAAATAGAAAGATATCTAATCCTTATGCATAAGTATCGTATAACTTTGAATACGAGAGTTTATTTGATTTTGAACAAGTGAGGGATTGTTGGAAAATGATTGTTGTTCAAAACAAATAAAATGTTGGAATGAAGAAACGAGAATAAAAAAAAAAATTGTACCATGCGGCCGCATGGGCCTTTACCGGGACTAAATGTCTCAGTATGGTTTGAACCATGTGGCCGCATGGTACAAATTTTTGACAGTTTTGTGGTCGTTTTTTGCCGTTTGGAATTCAAATTTGGTGGTTTTTGGAGACTTTTTTTGCACCACTTCGTGTAACATTGTTTTTTTTATTGAATTTTGAACAAGTGGTGGATTGTTGAAATTGTTGTTCAAATCAATAAAATGAGACGTAGAATGAAAAATGGAAATATGGGCAAACTCGTGGCCCATGCTAGGACTAAAAGTCCCGATACAGTTTAAGCCATGTGGTCGCATGGGTTTGTACCATGTGGCCACATGGAAGAAACGATTAGCCCTTTTTTGACCGTTTTGTTCAAATTCTGGTAGTTTTTGGCACCACTTCATATAGCAATGTTTGATGGCTATATACAGGTGGTTAGTGATCAACCAAAAACATTGAAAAACATATAGAAATAAATAGGCACACTTGATATCATTCTTCATTCCAACAAATACATTGAAATTTCATATTCAAAATCTTCTTTGTGTTCTTGAAGTTTTGGTAGACAAAACACAAGTGTTTAAGTATTTTTCTACTACAAGGCTTGATAAGTCCTATAAACCATTTGTCAGGAAACCCTTTAAGCACCAAAATTCATTGAGAGGGGGAAATATCTTTTGAGGACAACGATCTTCGTATTTGAGTCTTCCATATTGTTTGGTGTTTTTGTTTGTGGCTTGATTCAGATTGTTGCTGATATTTGATGTGATTCTTCTTCAATGTTTCTTGATTATTTGTATCAGTTTCTTTCAATCTTTTGTGGAAGATCAAATGACTACTACAATATGCGAAAACATAAGATAAGTTTATCTTCTTTTGTTTGTTTCCTTTGTTGAATTTAAGTTTCATCATTATAATTGGTTTCTTTTCCATTTCCTCTCGTAGTAAAAGTTTCCCAACATATTCATGTCATATTAATCTTAAGCAAACAGTCTTCTTCCATCATTATTCAACATTTCTTGAATGTTTATATAAAACGATCAAATTTTGGCTAACTCTTTTTGACAACCAGCTCGAAGAAAACTTAGATGTTGCAGTTGAACTTGCTATAGTTGGAAAGGACGAGAAAACTCTATCAGAGATTGATGATTTATTAAAACCTACAAAGAATCAGACACGGCCTAGTGACATTCAGCAAAGTTGACAATGTTATCCATTTAGTGCATGTTTTGTACACACGATTATATAGCACTGAATAATATTATATAATAAAAAAAAAAGAAGAAGTTGAAATCTCGTTTATTGTCCAGTCCTATCCTGATTCCCACATTGTGAACCAAAAAGTACGAGTTCATTTTCTTGTAGTTTTGTATAATAAATTTGTATAAATTTCAATACATTTAACACTTGTTTCTCCTTTATTAGTGTCTAAAATTTATTGTTTCCCTTCTGAGAGAACTTAATTGGGAAAAGGCCAAATGGCCAAGGCCAAGCACTAGGGTCCATTTACTTGCAATGGGGGGCAGTATGTCACAAGTTTCCCAAAGTGGGTAAGGGTGTCCACACGATTGTGTGGCTCTGGAACAGCCCATCTAGACAAAGATATCCAAAACTGCAGCATTTGTTTATGAGAAAATTTCATAACTATGAGATTAAGTATGATTTATTTCAAAATTGAGAAACATGGTTATATTATTTCAAAAATCAGATATTAATTAAATTTTATATATGAAATAATTGATTAACTATATATATTTTATTAATTAAATATATTATGACCACAATTACGTATTTATAGGTCACGTCATATTTCTCAATAACATATTATCAAATTAATTGGTCAAAAACAAATTATTTTTCGATTACAAAATTTTATAGGCCACGATTTATTTTTTGGTCACAAATTTTATATGTCGCAACTTATTTCACGATCAAAAATCACAAATTTTATATGCCACAAATTATTTCAAGATTACAAATTTATCAAATTTTAATTGGTCACAATTAAAAATTTAGTTATAATCATGCATTCTCCTATCACATATTATATACTAGTCACAAATTAACAATTCATTGGTCACAACACTCTTCCCACCACCATCACGAACACTGCCACCTCCAGAACCACCATCACCTCACAACAGCACCTGTAACACCACTACCACATCACCATGCCCACAACATACCACCACCGTACACCGCACCACCTACAACACATCACCACTACCACCATATCCTCTACCTCCATTTACACCACGCCCAACCATCACCCACCAAAAAATTCACGAACTTGTCGTTGCCACCACCACAACACATTGTTACCGCTTGCACTACCAACAACTCAAAAACTATAGCAAAACATGTCGAAAATCACCGCACAACGCCGCAAAATCACCACAAAAACCTCTGCAAGTGGCGCTGTGATCCGTAATATTAGAGAGAAGTCCAGATCGTCATTGTGATCCGCAACGCCGGAGAAAAGTTCAGATCCACAAGTGGCGTTGTGACCAGGCAAAACCACTGAGGTGCATTGCATTGCCGTGCCTCAACTCTGATTCGCAAAGCTAGTTTTGCTTCGCAACTTCGCGCTGCAACTTCATCGGCGTTGTAACCATTCGATATCGCATCCACTTAGGTGAAGCAGCAAAGTTGTGCATCCATTGAGATGAAGCGGGGTTGTGCCTCCGATACCGCACCTCAACGCCGGAGTTGTGTTGCTAGGGAAGAACATGGAAATTATAGAAATGGAAATTAGGTCATCTTCAATGCTGCACCAAATTTTACACCATTTTGCACTAAATCTTGCACCAAACTAAAATTCATCTTCAACCATTACACCAAATGAACAGCGTTTAATCATTTTCTTCTCTTTTTTCATTCTTAGTAATTTATTTATTCGGAATATTAAATAGTTATTCAATTTAGAAATATATAAATTACTAAATAAATAGTTATGTGAAATTCAAGAAAATATTAAATTCATTAAATAAATATATTATTAAAATATAGTACAATTAAAACATATTAAATTACTAAATATGAAGTCTAAATATTATTGCAATTTAATTCTCGAAATCTGTATGTTCTTCCCACAAATTTAGTAATTATTATTTTAACATTTCAAATTTAATTTAAATGCAAATAATAATAATAATAATAATAATAATTAAATAACGAAAATTACACAAATACACTCAAAAAATAATTTTGCCAACTTACAAGAAAGGACAAATTGGATTTTGCACCATTTTGAATGGTGCAAAGTACACCACATTTTGGTGCAAATATGTCTCCATTGGAGATGCCCTTAGGGTTTGGGGGTGAAGAAAGGTAGATTGGGTGGGTTGCATAGATTAATTTAAATTGGGGTGGTTTGTTTTGATGGGTACGGTGTTCGTAGGTTTATTTTATTTCATAACATTATTATTAATATTTAAAAATTATGTAATCATCTGATTTTTGTATTAAAAAACTTTATACTTGAATTTTGAAATTGAAACTTAAAAAATCTCATGGGCCCCTGTTTGGAACACATTAAAATTTTCATTTTCAGTATTCTACTCATTTTCAATCGAAAAATGCTACTCTCAGAGCTGATCTCTCACATGCATGAGACCCACCTCATTTAAAAAACGCCCCAAAAAACCCACCCCACCCATGTTTGTGTGAGGGCCTGTAAAAGGCTTGACAATGCTGGGCCGACATCCAAACATTGTTATTTTCAATCACATATTTTTCATCGCATCAATAATTTTTTCTTCTTTTTCAACCACACATTTTCTATCAATCTACTATTTCAAAATATATTTTTCCAAAATAATGTGTCTCAAACACATTATATGCTATGCTCCTGTTTGGTAGGAACTAAAATAAAAATTTTAGTTTGTCGAAATTAACAATTAATTTTAATCTTGTATTTCATAAGATCAACAATTTTTCAATTGCACATTTCATCAACTTTTATCAAAATCTACTAAAAATCTCATTTTAATCCCCCACCAAATGGGTACAATAATATTTGTAAAAACAAGTTATTTTTCGTTTTATAAAAACAAAAATAATGACGATTGCTAAATATTAAATTTCCTCGATTCACAAAATCCATAACTTATTGGGATTGTAATAAACATAAAAATAGATTTTGCTTATGGTAAGAATACGAGTGCTTAACATCCATATAATGTGATTATTTAACAAGACTTTAAGAATATTAAGTGGGACGAGCTGTTGTCCCACAAATGAATTGAGAAATAAAAACCTCGTACAAGTTGTCTCGAACTGTTCTCGAGCCTGCTCGTAATTGGTGAGTGAAAATATAATTTTCAATAAAAAAAAATTGATGTATCAAGAGCCGCTCATATCTCCCCATCAAGGAACAAGTTGGTGGGATAAGTTGAGCAGCGATTTTTGAAAATGATCCAGCTCGTGGTCGATTTGCTCCAAATGTGAATGCGAGCTGACTTACATGATAGGTCGAGTCGAGTCCAACGATGAACAAGCAGAGCAACTCGATCCCTTTAACGTTCCAATTCGACTTTTATAACATTGCTTTTTGTACAAGAGAAAAAAAATTATTTGTCCCTATTTAATTTTGATGAAAATTATATTTTTAGTAAATTTTGATAAAAGTGTATTTGAAAAGTTAGGGTGTGTTTGAACCACATTATTTTGGAATAATATATTCTGAAATAGTAGATTGACTGACGGATAATGTGTGGTTGAAAAAAAATGAAAAGTTATTGATGTGATGGAAAATATTATTTTATTGAAAAATGTGTGATTGAAAATAAGTAGAAGAATAATAATGAAAATTTTAATATACACCAAACAGACGCTTAATAAAAATCGCGAGATATGTGTATTTAAAAATATTTTGTAAAAAAAAAAAAAAGTTGAGATAAATGGATGGACGCTAAACAAACGAAAAAAACCTCAACACTCACCATTGACCGTGGTTCAACTTGAACAGCTTCTATCCGAGCAAACGAAAATGGCGGCCGCAAGAGTTATAGCTAACCCCATCACCTCCACTTTACTCTCCAAATCCCCATTTAGAGGGAAAACTCAAAGAGTAAGCCTTTGCCTCAAAAACAGCTCATTATTGGTGCAGAAAAGACGGCTCTTCACTTGCAGTGCTATCTACAATCCCCAATTCCAAATCAAGGAAGAAGGACAGCCCCAAACCCTCGATTATCGTGTCTTCTTTCTCGATAATTCCGGCAGAAAGGTCAATTCATAGTCTGTCTACCACTCTACCTTCTTCAATAATTTTTTCATGTAAATTATTGTTATTCTTATTTTACAATTTCTCTTATTTGAGAAATGTTATCTTTATGGGTTTAACGTGTTAATTAAGGGCTTGACGTATGAAGGGTGGACTAGTTTTAGGCAAATGTTGTGGAATTGTTGCAGCGAACGAGTGGACTTTGATTTCGCCATTGGCAAATGAGCATGTTTGACTAAGCAAATCAAAGTAAAAGTACTCCAAAATAACCAAAATTTATTTATTTTGGAAGAAATTCTCTTCTAAAGAAGCAACTTCTATTTCTAACTTTGACAAGTAAAAATAACTTTTCATTGTAATACTTTCAAATAAAAACCTTTTAAGCTACCACAACATTGTCATAATAATAATAATAATAATAAAATTAGTGGTAGATCGAAAAACTTGATGGCATTTTATTTATTTTTGTCTCTATTTACTTATTTGCTTACGCGCATTCTGTTCAGGCTGTACTGAAAGTAAGAATGTAGAAGAGTGAGGGTAGTGTGCAATGGTTTCACTCTGTAGATTAAGATTGAAGTCTAAATGTGTACAAATGTTTCATTGCTGACATTAACATACTGTGTTTATCTGCTATAACATACCGTGTTTATCTGTTATGCAGATTTCCCCTTGGCACGATGTACCACTGCAAGTGGGTGATGGTGTTTTCAATTTCGTTGTTGAAATTCCCAAAGAATCTAGTGCAAAGATGGAGGTTGCTACTGATGAGCCATTTACTCCCATTAAGCAAGACACCAAGAAGGGAAAACTTCGATATTACCCGTAAGATTACGCTGTATCGTCTCTTTTGTCCCTAGTATATTTATTTGTCATCCACGTATTCAAGTTAGTTACTTTCAGCTATTTTATTTTGTCCTGTTTGATTTGACCCTTCTGTGGGATCTTTCTCTGTCTAGTTAATTAAGCATGCTGAGAAACAAGAAATAAATATTAAAATAAAAAAAGAAAAAAGAAAGGGCATATCTTGGCAGCTTTTTTGTTTTTTTTGCCTGAAAAGATATTGCTAAACAAGATGAAGTTAGCATATTACTGTGGTACTTTTGTATTATTGCAGTTTTTGCAATTAGATTCTGCAGAAGTTGGATTTGAGCTCGTATATGTTTCTTGGATGGATAAAGAAAATGAAGACCATACAGCTTCCTGCGAAAGACTGCTGTCAACTTGGATAATTTTCAGATCCCCTCATTTACCACATTAATATTGCATTGGCTACTAATATTAGTCCTAGTATGTAATTAATGTTCACCATGGAGCACTCAGCTACTTGCCTCAATTCATAATTCCCTCCATCCCCAGCAAAGGGGAAAAAGGAAAAAAACAGGTCTCAGTTTTTACTTTGTAATGGTAGAGCCCTTTTTGAAGGTCTTCGTGCAAATTAACATATAAATCCTGAAACAGATTTGTAATTAGGCTCACTAGATTCAACGCAACCAGTAGATCTGTTTCCATGGAAGCATTGTGTAGATACCTGATTCATCTTTCACATTAAAAGGAAAAGGAAGGTAAGTGATTCATCTGGCATTTATAAAATGTAAATATGCATATAAGCAGAGTTATGATAACAGTCTACGGTGCTTCTCTTGGATGCACTTTATCAGTGGAAAAGCAAGAGCAAGTTAATTGATTCTTTTGGTTGAGAATCCTCATTGACCATTAAAAGGCCACTGTTCACTCTTTTATAATTCAGCTATGAATTGACCTTTCTCTTGTTACTTTATACCATTGTATTGGCCTATAAACTACTTTATTTCTTATTTAACCGATGTCTATTTTTCTTTTTCTGAGCCATTTTGTTGTACTTCCCAGATACAACATTAATTGGAATTATGGATTGCTCCCGCAAACATGGGAAGACCCTTCATTGGCGAACCCTGAAGTTGAGGGGGCATTTGGAGACAATGATCCTGGTAAGTGTCACTCTCTACTTCTTAGTTAGCCTTATTTATTTAGTGATCTTCTTTTAGCTGTCTCCAGTTGAAATGGAAAAGTGAGGTAAAGCAAGCGAACCAGTTAATTTGTCTGTGGCTCTTTTGTTTGTAGTTGATGTAGTTGAGATTGGGGAAAGCCGAGCCAAAATTGGGCAAATTTTGAAAGTCAAGCCCTTGGCTGCTTTGGCAATGATTGATGAGGGAGAACTTGATTGGAAAATAGTTGCAATTTCAATGGATGATCCAAAAGCTTCCCTAGTTGACGACATAAGTGGTGTTGAGAAGCATTTCCCGGTATGTCTTTCCTATTGGACATATGCCTACACTATTATTTTCCACTACTACTTATTTGTATGTTGTGTCGTAATCCTTTCTCACGTTGAGCTTTGTTTGTTTTGCTCAAATGTTGAATCATAGATTGCATAGCCCACCAGTTTGGTTTTCTTCGAGAGTAGTAAGTATTCTTCTGTTGGCTCAGTATGTCATTATCTCAAAGATGGAGTGACGACATGACCAGAAAATTAAATGTTGCTATAAAATTTACTTTTTGTTTAATAATAATTCACTTGAGACTTCAAAGGAGGTTTAGTGTATCTATCCTCACAGAGTACACGAATGAATGCTAAGGAGTTGTCCAAGTCTCGAACTGCATACTAAACTTTCATATGTTGAACTCTGCTAATTCATGTGAAGATAAGGCAATAGCCAAATATATTGGCATGTTTTCTATGTTAGGCTACTTTCTTAATCTTGTCTCGAGTCTCTCGAGCCCAAATTAATAAACATACCTTTTATGTCTCGTAAATTTAAGGTCTCCATTCTTCTCATGTCTTGCAACAACTATTCCAGACTAACCACACTATTTTTTTCAGGGGACTCTTACTGCAATTAGGGACTGGTTTAGAGACTACAAAATTCCTGATGGGAAACCTGCAAACAAGTTTGGTCTTGGCAATGAGCCAGCTAACAAGGTAACTTGAGAACTGTAACCCAACATTTCTGTTTGCTTTTGGTTGATATTGTGAAAAATCTCTAATTGGCTCATTAAGCCCATGATTCTCATTTTCTATCCTTTTATGCACTTTAGGATAGAAATCATTAGGTTGCATAATCACAATTAGTAACTTACAGTTAGCCATGTTTTGGTGGTAAAACTTATGAAACATCTCCTAGGTAAGAGGGTAAAAATTGTAGAGTACAATATAGTGGCCATTACTTCAACAGGTTACAAATTTAGTGTACTTAGGGTGAATATGAAGTGCAGGGAGAAAGTTTTGCAACTAAGATAGTAGACCATGTGATGCATATCATTTGTCATTATCATTTCACAAAGGGTTCTTGAAAAATCATTCAGTTTACCATAGAAACACAGCTCTAGTCATTCATATCTTAGTCTTATTTTACTATTACAGGATTATGCCCTCAAGGTAATCACTGAAACCAACGAGTCCTGGACTAAACTTGTGAAAAGATCTATACATGCTGGTGAACTTTCCCTTGTGTAAATGTGATTCATAGAGTTTGAGCTGCCAATCTCAGTCTGCATTAGATGAGACACAAAAGGTCATCTTGGAAAAATCTTGATAATCATTGGTCTAGATTGACAAGATATTTGTATTTAAGAGAGCATTTTCCGTGCAACTACTTGGGTATATTCATGTGTACTTTTCACCACCTGGATTTTGAATGAAGAGATTTCTATTATTCCAACCCTTTTCTTTTCTGTATTTTACATGTACTTGCAACAAGGGGATTTACGGCAATTCAAGCAAAATCTTATTCACGCTGTTTCTGATTCGTTATTGCTCAGAGAAGGAAGGGAAGGGAAGGGAAGGGAAGGGAAGGGAAAATGTATATTATTCCAATAGAAAAAATTGCATCAAAATAGCGGACACAGGAATTTTTACATTATTTTCCCAGGAAAGTAGTCAAGCAATGTGAATGATTTCAAATGCAGAAGATAACATTATTTACACTCATGAAGGGCATTAGAAGAAAGAACTTACATAAAATTAGCGTGTTAAAACTGGCTATAGTCTTGAAAGAATTTATGGTACAAGAAAAAATTATGCTGTTTCAGTCTTCTTCACTTCCAGAGAGGTAGTCGTGTTTGACTTGTCGATTGTTGTAACTGGATTCTCACTCTCTTCATTAAACCTATCTACACTGTGAAGAAAAATTCCTGCCAAAAGTACATGAAGGTTCAAATATCTTAGAATTCCATTAATTGTTCTCAGTTATCAATATATTGTCATGAAAGATAATTAAAAGAGAAATGCTAGTAAAAGGGGGCTCATAACTTCTTATTACCAAAATTATGTTAGGATTTTTGGAATAGAAATTTATCCTGGAAATATCCATGAAAACCTTGGAAACACGGTAACCAAAAGATTACCTATAAACCATATTGCAGCAGCCACGAACAGAATGGATGTTAGAATAAGTGCAGTTTTCCTCCAATTGTTAAGATGATCCTGCAGAAACTAAATGTGATCAGGAGAATATCATCAAACATCATGAAGAGTACTTTTAGATCTCCAAGTAGATAAGAACGTACTTGCGAAAAAATGATCTATGTAGCGGATCCCTAGTTGCTTAAACTTGGGCTCCACTACATAAATCCATTTTCGCCACTCTTTTTGGTGCAACGCTAGATCTACGAGTAGATTTAAAGAAACGAGATGCTTGGCAACTATTACAATTTTGGTCTACCACTCCCACTTCTTTAGAATAATGCTATTCATATGGGACAGCTTGTTATTTGAGATAACAAAATTATAGGAAATTAATGACTCAAATAACAAGTTGTCACATAAGATAACTACTACTGTCGTCGATCTTGAATAATATTATTCTTTTCTTTATGTGCACGCGCTCATTCTGCCTATAATAAAAGCAAATAATGATCAATTAAACAAACTTAGCAAACCTGAAGAAGTCCGACAAGAGGAGAGGAAGGCACGTCACCGAAAATGTGAATGCAGACAGTAGACATAGCCATCGACAATGGTCTCAAATTAGGTGTGACACAATGTAGACAAACAAAATTTACAGGGGCCTGCAGAGGCATAAACGAAATGTTAATACTCAACCTACAAATCCTTGACTGAAAATTCAACGGAAGAAAGAAAAAGAGCAGCAGCTTAAATTTAGCCAATTTATGCAACAAGAACAATTGAAGCCTCATTCCTCCTAAATTTGTGGTTGACTAAATGAACCCTTTTTCATCACTCCATTCAGTTAATTGCTACATCTACTTAGAGATCCAAAGAACTGCACTACTATGCAATATTAAGCAATTATTAAATCTATGTAATTTAATTTGTCTAGCAAAATAACACGACACCTCAAAGATGTTCTGCGTGAACTCTTTTAGAAGTTAAAAGTAGAAACTGAAGAATAATATACAACTATCAGATTTAAAAGAAATGGAATTGGCAGCCACAATCATATGAGGGCACCAAATTGGCAACTGCTTCTGCTTCATATCGAAGTATAGTCTTAAAGACAACAGATTATAAGAGCAGAGACAAACTTCAAATTGATAAACAAGAATAGAAAATGTGACGAAGGCATGAAATAAAGCAAAGCATAGAATGATGGACACCATCTACAGTTGTACAAGACCATAAACATCAACAAGAATTTGCTCACAAGAAATTTACCTGGGTGGCAAATATCAGCAGTTCTCCTATTGAAAAAATGATCACGTAAGCAATTAGGCTCTTAGAGCAAAATGCGGCAAGGCAAAATATTGCTCCAAATAGTGTTGTGATCGATAGAAGCTGCATCAGAGATAGAAATGAACACTTTGTTAATGAATCCCACATTAAATACTAGCATGGTATGAAGTGAAAGAACCTAGGCACGCTTGGAATAATTATTGAGCACTATGCACCATGCTTGTAGTGACCATAAATTTAGGCAATAGAAAAGATATACAGAAACCAGAAAATTAAGAACAATTTTTAAATACTTTCCAGATATTTTTAATAAAACTATATTTGTTAGAATAATGTTTACATTTACAACTATAATTTTGTATAATATAGAATTTCTAATAAAATTTACATTGTTCCCTTTACTATATAAAAATTTAGATTTATCCTAGCAAAAAAATAAAAATAAAAAATTATAAAATAGCTTTTTGATAATTGAAAAACTAGTAACTTGTGTTTCATAAATTTTTTATTTGATTATTTAATTTTTGTATAAGGTGAAAAAAGTAAAAAATTACGACTTCACCCCAATTGAAGACCCCCACCGTTGTATACGAAACAGCACTTTGGATCTGCTGGAGAGTTCAGCAACATGGCTGAAACCTGATGGATGCACACATATAAATGCATATATTGTTGCAATAGTGCATTTGTATCAGCTGGCAATGGTGCCAGCTTCTTAAGCAGACGTCAGGGGATCAATCCACCCTTCCCCCTGCCAACTTTGAAAAAGAATTTGAAACTGGTCATACCCTTACCATCGATCTGAAGTCAAACCAACGGTGATTACCCAATTCTATTATGATGTGTAAAAGGAGACAGGCCCTCCAAAAACAAGAGGAAGGTCTGTGTTGTACAAGGTAGAGCTAGCATCCAATCAGTTTTTTTAAAAGTTTTCTTGTTATGTAGTTAATTTTCTGAGGGGGAAAAGGATTAAAAATGTCAGTGTGAGGTACCTCTAGCTGTGAGTAATTAACGGCAATAATACAGCAGTGGATTCTCAAAAGGCGATCACTGTCACTAACTTTTAGTTTCTTTCTTTTCATTTTTTTCTTTTGGGTGAGAGAGGAGAGGGAAAAGAGGAGGATAGTTATTGGGAAGGTTCAACAGGAAGATTACTATTGAATTTCCAATTACATAATGCCACTAAAGTATATACATTGCCATTGGGGGCAATACGTTCTGGAAGCCAGTGAAGAGGAGGCGTTAGGTTTAAGAAAAAAAATGAACAGAAATAAAGTTCACTGGTCAACTGGTTGAATATTTGAGCTCGTGTTGTGTTTACTGCAGCTTGTAAGCCATTAAACTTTTGTTTCTTTTTTCTATTAGAAGAAAATGGTGGAAGGAGAAAGGCAATACATTCTAGAGAAATTCTCTAGCATCACTGTTAATCCATTTACGCATTTTGCTTTATACAAAATTTATAACTGAAGAAAATAATGAAGTTTGCAAAAATGAAACTTGCTCCCCAATCAATTGTTATGAGAAAGTAAATTGTGTGGCACACCTTAAAAGCATTGGAAATTGTGGAAGTCATATAATCAAGAGCAAAACCCCCTGCTAGTGATCCCAATATTCCACAAACTACTGTAATCCCTCCAAACGTATAATCAGCATTTTTCTGGAAAAGAACAATTTTCAAATAATTAGACTACATAAATGTCCAATTTCTATGGACTAGAAAATGGAGAATGTTGCGTTGATAAATTTTTCAAAGGCCATGAAGAGCTTACCATGTGATATATATTATAACCAGCCTTGGGTCCCCAATAGGAATATGCACCTACGACGAAATTATAGGCAATATAACCTGCATTGACCATTCATATAAAATAAAAGTCAAGTTGTTTGAATAATAACAAATTAACATACTTATTTTAGTAGTTACATCCAACATGCAGGAACAGTTTTCCCAGCAAGTCAGTAACCATTATCTTGGCACTTTCAGCTAGCTGTTCAGCAATAAGCATGTTATTTAAGATTAAAAGTTCCTTTTCTAGAAAGTAATTTAAGATGTAATTTCTAGAAAAGTAAGTTTAGTTAGTAAAGAAAGATATTTTAAAATTATGTTGGGGAAAGTTAAAAGCAACTTTTACTTCTTGTAGGGTTAGCCAAACATGCTCAAAAGGCCAAAAAGCAGAGGAGATGGTACATCAGCACTCCTGATAATATTCATAGGACGAACTAACATACGAGTTTGTAGTTCTGGCAGAGTGAAGAACATACCTAAAACATTCACAACATAAACTCGATCAAGCAAAAGAATCTTCATATCCTTCAAGAATCTTATGACAATACATTCATTACGTGCATCCATTGAACTGAAAAAGAGAGGAGATTTGCTATTAAGAAAATTCATTTAACTCTGGAAAAGAACTTGTGAGTTATCAGCCATATACTTAAAGAAGGAAACCATATTATATAGACAAGATATGTTAATAGCCGAGAAGAACCTAACTGATATCGCTAGAATCTCAAACACTGTAAAATGAGCTCTCACCCAATATTTTTCGAACTTTGATCAGCATCCTCTTCTCTTGAGGACAGTTCACCTTCACCATTCAAAATAATTGTGTTAATGAATAATATGAAACACACAAGATGTATTTTTTTGAAATAATAGAACTATAAGAACAATGGAAAAATAAGAAGCAGAGAGATAACCAAAAGACTGCACCGGCTAAAACATGGTGCCACATACATAATGAACATTAAGATAGAACTAAAGACATGGACAAAATTATGACAGTACGAATAAGGCATATAGTAAGCCAAACATTTGTTATTTACTTTTTGTCAAAGAGATTATATTTAACTGTTGACATATCACTGTCACTTTGACCATTAGAAAATGCTGAAAACCAACTTTTTGTCCAATGCTTCAAAGAAATCCCACTCAAACACATGAAATCACTAGTCCTCTTAAAACAACAAATTTCCTAACAGATAATAACCAAATTATATCTGGAAATTGATGCATCTATAAGATTTTTGCAATTATTACACAAAGAAAATAGTGATAAAGTGCTTTCCATGTATTGTTAGTTCATGTTAATAGTAAGATCCAGCACCTTGCTTTTCTGTCCCGTCTTCTGCAGATGTCAGTGCTGTTTTAGATCCAACAGGAGAGAAACCTGAAGGAACAAAGTGTTTAAAGAAATGTCTGGGAAATGAAAATGAGATCAAAGCAAATAATATCTGCACACAGACCTTTCAGCTGCAAAGGTTTCATTGCAAAGCCTAATATAGCAAAAGGAAGCATCAAAACAGCCTCCACCCAAAATGCCAAACGCCAGTTGTAACCCCCACACTACAAGCAAAGAAAAATGAGAATATTAAGTACATGTGAGGTGGAGGTAAGAAGTAAAAGGCTGTAAGATATTTTTTTCAAATGGAATAGGTAATAAAAACATAAACCAAGAAAACAAAATTGTAAGAACTTTTGCCTACAAAACATTAAATATTTCTAAGCACACAAAATAGTTATTAAGAATATGCATACCAGTCCACCATAAACGTAACCAACTGCAATTCCAGTCGGTATACACATGTAAAATGCTCCCAGCCAAAATGTTCTCTGACAAAAAAGATCACATCAAATGTAAAATTCAGGTGAGAAAGATGAGATAAAAGATATATGAGCCTCAGAACAGGAAATAAGCAAATTGTAACATGGAAGAAAAGCACATGATTTTTCCAATCTCAATTTCCACAAGTTCAGAGATAAAATTAGCATTTGGCACAAGTTAAAGCATAATGTACACTGTGATAGATAACAACTGTCTCATCACTGCTCCATGCCTACTATTTCCATAAAATACTTGCATCATTTCAGATCCCGAAAGTATAACGAGAGAACCCACTCTTATTATCATACTAAGATGAATAGACATGTCAATGTTCATTTGTGAGTTTCACTAACACACATGCCTTGAGGAAATTACGCTTTACTATAAAGAAAGGTGTATAATTCAAATAATTTCAAACAAGCCTTGCTGAAACAAGTGCATAAAGTTAAAAAATAATGTCATGTGAATAGAAGGGTGAATCTTATATGATGTATCATCACATGAAACAACAAACCTTAGCAGGTGGGGCATTATCATCGATGAATGGAGCTGCAAGACTTATAAAAGAAGCCTCGCCAACACCCACTAGCCTAATAAAACAAGCCAAATAAAAAAATCACAAAATAACAAAAAATTAAATAAATATGGCAACAACCTTCGAGTAAATAAGAGAATTTTACTCACATGCGAAAAATTGCAATGGACCAAAAGTTTTTTGAAAAACCACAACCAGCAGTAGCAATGGTCCAGACTGATAAACCAATTCCAATAAGCCTAAATGGATTGACTCTACAAATTCAAGTACACAAACTATAATTAGCTAGCTGCAGACGGGTAGAAGCCCATTCTGTTAGACACAGTAGCTCTTTCAGAATTGACATCCTATTTGATTGCCTAAGAAAATTGAAAAGATCAAGTTACCAAATCTCACATGACATGCAAGGTTTCTGAAAATATGTTCATGCTACATTTTGGAGAATTCAAATACTTTCCCATAGATGTAGGAAAGAACTTCAACAATGAATGCTTGACAGGACATAATTCATTGACATTCAATTTTACTGCAATGTCACTGTTTTGACATCAATAACACCATGAGTAACAATGAGATACACCAATGAAAATGTAATAGCAATATTTTTTCTTGAATCATTTTGACAGGAAAACTCCATCCAATTCATGCAGCAGTGATTCTACTTCATGACAACCATTTCACATTTTCTTCACACAACACAAATATCATTTTCTGCATTAATACTTTCCTGACACATTACCATCTTCTCATGCAGTGTGTTCAAATTTTATCAAACCTATAATGAGAGTGAGCAAGAATCACAACATAAAGTGATTACCTCTTAGTTAGAGACGCAAAGATTGGGGAAGCCACAAGGAGTCCAACCATGAAAGCAGATGATACAACTCCATCCTTAAAATTATTTAGGTCGAAATCACCCCTGTGTAGAAAGAGGCTTATGAAACAACACAAAGTATATACAGATTTATTCATTTGGTAGTTAGTCTAAATGTACAGGCTTTTGGAGTAGTAGTATGAGTATTGTTATATGAGCATCAACACATTATCCCACAGCATTGCAGAACCTCATATGTCAAGGGATGAAACAACTAAAAAGACATTTTCCAATTAGAAAATGACCCTTTACAAACTCTCTCACTCGAGGTGTTATTTGTTTTCTTGTTTTTCTTTCTGTTTTCTCTTGCTCTTTTAAGATTGAGAGGATGAATGTAGTTTTCTCTCTGCACTACAAGGTGTAGATTTGAAACGTTACCCTATGTTTGGTTGGAATGAAAAGTGTAAATGAAAGTATAGGTAAAAGAAATGGATTGCAGTGTCCCTTTTTATTTTTACATCCTATGCAATTTAGAGATTTTAAGTAATTTTGCAACTATATGGAGATAAAGGACAGTATAAAAATCTTCGGGATAAAAATTAAGAGTATGTTAAAAAAATTTTTGCCAGGGGTTTGGGTTAGATAAAGAAAGGAGAGCTCCATTAACAGAAGTACAGCAAAAGAAATAGTGATCAAATGTTGACATTGAACTTACTGAATTCCAGTGCCTGGTGAGCATTTACCATTTTTTGTGCAAGTCTTGCGGCTTCCATTAACGCCATTGCTAGCTATTGCTCCGCGGTCCAAGTAATTTATTAAGTTAATTACACAAAATATAACAAGCAACCTGCCAGAAAAAGCAAGTTAGAATCAAAATAACAGAAATGTATAATGGCAAGACAGTAGATTCCAGATTAAACAAGCATCTGCCACTTCTACAACTCATAACAATTCCATTTCGTCAATGGAATTATATAAGAACCAAATTTCAATATTCATTAAAAAGCAAATGTGTTAATCATTGTCATCCTTCACCATCACCCAATTTGAAATTTTATAAGAAGTCAAAAACCTTAGCCATTGTCATCCTTCAATCACCCAACACATATGACAAATTTTCCTAACACCCTATTACATATATTCCGTTAAGAGTACGTGGTGAGTCCTATATACTGATACACACAAGTGATATAAACATTTCCAAACACATATTTTCTCAGATAAAAGTAAATGCACAAACCTAGTTACCCAGAAACTCTATTTAACAATAGAAACCAACAAATTCCTGGTGTCTCGCGTAGTAAAAATACCCAAGACTCAAACTTTTTCCGTTCCTTACCCTAAATTTCTTCAAATAATCAAGAACCCAATAATATAATCACGTGTATACAGAAATACATTTATACATTGCAAAAATACTAAAAAAAATAACCTCATGGGCGTGAACCAAGAAGGTTTGGGAGCTGATAATGGAGATGGGATTGGGTCGACATCCATGCTTTTCACTTTCTCCACAGAACCCGCTCCGGGAGGAGGTTTTGGGGTTAGGTGGCCCTCCACCGGCTGCGGAGGCAGTGGCAGTGGCTGTGGCTGTTCCTCTCCCATTAACACTAGAATTTTGGTTGGAGCGAACAGAATCTTTGAAATGATGGCGTTAGGTTCCACTAGTGTTTTACTCTTTATGGACTAATAATTTTTCCATATAATGGGCATCGGCGTTGGGATTGTTAAGATTTGTTTAACAGATTGCATCAAATCTTACCAAAGTTCTTTGGACGTATATCTTGTAGATTCTTTAATTATCTTAATAAATAAATAAATTGAGGATTTTTTTTTAATAAAAGTGTAACTTTTTAAACGAACTAGGTATTAATATAATTGAGATATAATTAGTCTAAAATTGAAAATGTTTGAAACCAACTAGGTATTATATATAATTGAGATAATAATTAAGTCTAAAATTGAAAATTGGGCAGTTTGGTAGGTTAGCGACATATTCACCTCCATGTAATCGTGTCATTCAATACACGATCAAATTATACACAACTATTGACATACTTATTCAAAATGATGGATGATCATCGAGATCACCGAAAGAGTTGAGATCTGTTTTTCAATCAATTAATTATTAACATGACATCAATTTAGTGAGTGAGTTGTAAAGTCAACTCTTCGACGAATTTGTTTATGAATGACTTAAATTTAAATCGTCTTTTGCATCTATTCATTGATAAGTTACGTCAGCCTTTACCTTTACTAGACAAGTTTAATATTAGAAAACCAAAGCACTCATTCCCAAATATTTAAGTTGTGCTCTTGAAACTTGAGGACTTAATGAGCCATTATAAACCATTTTTTTTTTTTTTTTATGCTTCGTCTATTGAGCTATGACTGTGAAGGGAAGGAAAGCTAAACCGATGCATCTATAAGGCAAAGTGTAATGTTGCTTATGCATTTAGGGAGGGGCCTGAACATTACCTCCCATTTACAGAGCAACACAAAACCAAGAGGGCCAAAAAATAAAAACCAAAAACATCATCAGGACATAACACGAGTTGAGACAAATACAGAGAAAAGTAGACCGAAACTAACATGGGCCATTGATGAAAAATCAAGAAACGAAACTAGAAGAATTAAGAAGACACTCGGGACTATCATTCAGAGGTATCTCTCAACGCTCTCTCTCTCTTCCTTTCTTTTCTTTTTTTTGTTTTTTTTTTCTTCCTAGCTCTTGGCCTAAGATCATAGCACCAAATTAAGTACCAGATTCAACAATCATCTTAAGAAAGCACATAAGAAACAGAGCGGTATTTTGCATCAGATAAACAACAGGAAGAACCAGCATCGAAGTTGCAGGAGCATGCTTTTACGCTGTAATATGGCTACTGTAATTCTCTGTCTCCATCTCTTCAAATTAGACATTACTTCAACAGTTCATTTCAAGAAAGACGTCAAAGCCAAGTGACTTTAATTTGCAGAAGAGGCCCCTGGTGAAAACAGGAAAGGATTTCAGATATTTGATGAGAGAAACACTCTCGAGTGCTTATAGGAACATAAGAAGCATACAGAATGGTGAAGCAAGAAAATTTACTTTTCAAGCCAAGGGGCTGGTAACCTGAATTACTGCTGCTGAGACGAGAAGATATATTTATGCGGGACATGAGAAACTTTCCACCAATCTGCACCTCTTTCTCTCTGACAACGCCTTTGGAGATCGGGGCAGTCTTGAATAGACAGGTGCTGGAGTTTTATCAGGTGCAGAAAAGCAACAGGCAAAGATTTTATATTAGGGCATTCTGATATTGCTAGTGTTCTCAATGAGGTAAAACTCTCCAACCACTCTGGCAAATCTGCAATTCTTTGACAGTTCCGTATTTCCAGACTCTGAAGTGTTTTGACGTGCTGGAGACCCTCGGGCAAACATTCTATCAGAGGGCAGCTTATAATGGCCAAACTTAGAAGGGAAGAAAGGTGCTCTAAACTATCTGGCAAACCAGCTAGATTTGGACAATAAATAATGGTCAAGTGTTTGAGAGCTCTGAGATATTGAAGTCCAACTGATATGGAACTCAGGCTACTGCAGTTCTCAATTGACAAGATCTCAAGAGATCTCAAACCTCCAATTGGATTCTCTGGAAGAGTTTCAATACTGTGGCAGTCACTGATTTCGAAACACTCCAAAGCATTGAGGTTTTCAAATCCTTCTGGCAGCAAGGAGAGTTGTTCACACCATTGAAAGCTCAGGGATTTAAGGGTAGTCAGCCATCTGAAACCTGAACCAAGGAACTGAAGTTTCGGGCAAGATTTGATCTTCAAGCTCGTGAGGGGACGATTATTTCTGAGCAATTTTTCTGGTAGAGATGACAAATCATCAAACCTTTCAATTATTAGGGTTGAAAGCAAGGTTAATTCTTCCATTCTATTTAACATGACTGAACGACAACTCTGCATCTCCAAATGCTTTAGAGAAGAGAAACAATGGGAGTGAAACAAGGTTTGGACACTTTCTGATGACTAATTTGCTCAGTTGTGGAAATATTTCTTTGTCATCCAGGCTAAACCACTCTTGCAAACTCGGAAAGTCGCTCATAAATAGTTCTTGAAGTGATGGAAATGATATAACATCCTCACCGTAGAACTCAGGGCCAATATGCATAATGTTGTCCATTCCTTCCATGCGCAGTGTTCTAAGAAATGGAAGATGACCAAGAATTGGTAGCTGCACGCATCCTCGGCAATTGATCAACACCATCTCAGTTAGGTTTGGAAGAGTCCAGTGTGGAAACCTGATTCCAGGATAACCTACTATGAAAATTTTCTTCAAATTTTTATGTGGTTGGAGGCACACCAAAACTTCCCCTGCCAAGTTTTGATCACAATTAGAAGCACTTGTTTCGTGCTCCTCTGACGGCCCTGGTGAACGGTCCTTTCTTTCTTGGAATCTGGCTATGTTGGCTTCTAAAGCAGGATTCATGATGATATCTGCTGCTTTATTGCCCCAACAAAGTCCTAATGACTCCAGATACTCATTTTTCATCAAAGGCATCGATTTCACCTCTTTAACATGATGAACTCGCTCTAAGTGTTTGATTTTTAGTTCCCCTCGAAGTTTCAAACGTTCCAGATGTGGTATGTATCCTCGACAGGAACAACCATCATATTTAAACTTAGTAATCGTAATCCCTGCAAGTTCCGCATCTAATTTGTGTCCTCTTGAAAAGCAAGCTTTACATGTATGCACAATAAATATAGGTAGTGTCTGAAGGTTAAATAACGATGTGATGCCACAGGGCATCTCTTTCAGTGCTTCACATCCGCTGATGTTGAGATGCCTCAGGCCAGTAATATCAAGCAAATTGGGCAACCACATAAGATTGTAGCAACCGGATAAATTCAATGTCTCTAAAGAGTGGAGATAAGATATTCCTAAAGGTAACTTATAGAAATGGTTGTTGGACAGATCAAGATATTTCAAAATTGCCGGCCAATCCAGCATCCTCAAGTAAGGAAAAAGTTTAAATACGTGGGAACAATCTTCCAGAGCTCCACCTTCTGAGAACACAAGGAGAGTGCGCAAATGTTTTAGTTGACGGAGGGAATCTGGAATGGAGGGCGGCGATATATACTTGGATACAATTGATGCATGACGAACTTGTTCAAGATTATTTCCTGCATGTCCGTTTTCTAGTACTAAATATTCATTTTCTGTAAGAGATTGTGCTAGACTGTGAAAATCTTCGTTTATCTTGTACCTTCTTATGGCTCCACCTTCATATTCCCTGACATCTTCAAACACGGACATCCAGACCAACTCGTTGAAATACTCATCCCCAATTTCTTCTTGTGCCTTGCTTCCACCATCTGGAAGAATGAGGCCTAGTGCCATCCACATATGGATTAATTTCTCCCTCTTGATCTCGTAATTCTTTGGAAATATCGAGCAGAATGCAAAGCAAAGTTTGATATGCAGCGGCAAATGCATGTAACTTACCAGTAGGGCAGGTAAAATTTTATTTCTGTAATCCCTCCAATTCCAAAGATTACTATTCTGCACATTTAACCACTCCATTTCCTCTCTTGAAGCGCATGAGACCACCAAGAATTTTTGCACCCAAAGGCACACCTCCACATTTCCGCATTAGTTCTTTCCCGATCGCTTGAAGGTTTAGATACTTCTCTTCTTCTGTTGGAGTAAAATAAGCACGCTTTGTGAATATTTTCCAGCAATCATCATTAGACAAACCCTTCAAGCGATATGGTGTATCTGAATTGCGGATAGCCAATGCAGCTTTTAGACTACGGGTAGTGACAAGAATCTTGCTTCCATCAAGTCCACACTCGAACAGTGGCATCAGTTCATCCCAATCATCGTGATCTTCGATCCAAACATCATCAAGCACGAGAAGGTATTTCCTTTCTTTTAATGATTTCCACATTTCAGAGTGCAGACCGTCCAAGTCCATTAAATCACATTTATTTCCAGTTGATTTCTCAATTACTTCTTTAATTATTCTTTTGGCATTAAAATCACGCGATACAAAAACCCAAATTCTTAAATCATCGAAATGTTCCTTTACCTTATCGTCATTATAGATGAACTGAGCAAGAGTGGTTTTTCCAATTCCTGGAGTACCAACCATTGATATCACAGATGCTGTGCTGCTGTTGCAGCAGCCCACGCT